>CAUYLG010017935.1:0-51365 GCA_963573385.1 Cacajao melanocephalus | reverse complement strand
GGTCTCAGAGACACCAACTCTGTCCTGCAAGTTTATCACCTTGAATGTGATAAACACAAGAGCCATGACCAGCTTAAATCTCTGCAGAAGGCTTGGCCTCAGAAAGCCATACACTGGACTGCTCTTGCTTTAGCTTCAGATTTGGACATCCTCAGCTGTGTGGCTGCCTTCATTTGCAAACAACAAAAAAAGCTAGAGGCATCATGTGACCTGACTTGAAACTATACTACAAGGCTACAGTGATCAAAACAGCATGGTACTGATACCAAAACAGAGATATAGACCAATGGAGTAAAAGAGAGGCCTCAGAAAGAATGCCACACATCTACAACCATCTGATCTTTGACTAACATGACAAAAACAAGCAATGGGGAGAGGATTCCCTATTTAGTAAATGGTGTTGGGAAAACTGGGTAGCCATCTGCAGAAAGCTGAAACTACATCCCTCCTTACACCTTATACACAGATTAACTCCAGATGGATTAAAGATCTAAACATAAGACTGAACACCATAAAAACCCTAGAAGAAAACCTACACAATACCATTCAGGACATAGGCATAGGCAAGAATTTCATGACTAAAACACCAAAAGCAATGGTAACAAAAGCCAAAATAGACAAGTGGGATCTAATTAAACTTAAGAGCTTCTGCACAGCAAAATAAACAATCATTAGCATGAACCAGCAACCAACAGAATGGGAAAAAAATTTTGCAATCTACCCATCTGACAAATGGCTAATACCCAGAATCTAGAAAGAAATTAAACAAATTTACAAGAAAAAGAAAAATCAAAAAGTGGGCAAAGGATATGAACAGATGCTTCTCAAAAGAAGACATTTATGCAGCCCACAAACATGAAAAAAAGCTCATCATCACTGGTCATTAGAGAAATGCAAATCAAAATCACATTGAGATACCATCTCATGCTAGTTAGAATGGCGATCATTAAAAAATCAAGAGACAACAGATGCTGGAGAGGATGTGGAGAAATAGGAATGCATTTACACTGTTGGCAGGAGTGTAAATTAGTTCAGCCACTGTGGAAGACAGTGTGGCAATTCCTCAAGATATAGAACTAGAAATACCGTTTGACCCAGCTATCCCATTAGTGGGTATATACCCAAAGGATTATAAATCATTCTGTTATAAAGACACATGCACACATATGATTATTGCGGCCCTGTTCACAATAGCAAAGACTTGGAACCAACCTAAATGCCCATCAATGATAGACTGGATAAAGAAAATGTGGCACATATACACCATGGAATAATATGCAGCCATAAAAAAGGATGAGTTCATGTCCTTTGCAGGGTCATGGATGAATCTGGAAAGCAGCATTTTCAGCAAACTGACGCAAGAACAGAAAACCAAATGCTGCATGTTCTCACTCATAGGTGGGTGTTGAACAATAAGAACACAGGGACACGGGGAAGGGAACATCACACACCAAGGCCTGTTGGAAGGAGTTGGGGGTAAGGAAGGGATAGTAGGGGGTGGAGGAATTTGGAAGGGATAACATTAGGAGAAATACCTAATGCAGATGACAGGGGGATGGATGCAGCAAACCACCATAGCACGTGTATACCTATGTAACAAACCTGAACGTTCTGCATATGTACCCCAGAACTTAGTGTAATTTTTAATAATAAATCAGATGCAGCCTTGTTATGCTTCCCAGGTGGTTCTCAAACTTCTGATCTCAGGCAACCTCAAACTGCCAAGTATCTGGAACTATAGGTGTATATCACCACACCCAGCTACTTTTTCTACAATTTTTAATATTTTAGTCTCACTACAGAACCAATAATATAAGTAGAGGAACAATCTCTCCTACCAAGTATGTAATATCCAAATAATAAATGTCCAAGAAAAGCAGCTATGTGCTATTTGTTGTACAGTTTTTCAACTAAAAGGTGCCAGGGAGATTCCGTGATTACCACAAGTAATTTGATCCACTGAAGATTTATACTGGCAAAAATATAGATGTTACACTAGTATGATTTGAAAGTCAAAGTATTAATATTTATCTAATTAAACCTTAACCAAATTTCATATTTTCTCTATTGCAAAAAGCATTTCCTAATGTGATTTTTCTGTTGCTATGTATGTTTCAGTTCATTTTTGTTCAGCCCTGACCCTGTCACAGTACTTATCAATCCTTTGTTAGTTACCAACGTTAAATAAATTTTTTTAATCAACTAAAAAAAAAAAAGAAACCATTACTTTGTCCAATTGTCGTTCGATCTGTTAGCCACCTGGATTTATTTAACCTTCAATTATATTTTTCAATGATTAATTTAATTGTAAAGAATCTGAAGTATTTATGAGGTCATGCTGCTCGAAAGTTTCCGAAAGAGTTTGAGTCTTGCGCTGTGTCTTGATCTCTCTGTTTTATCATTCTGTGAAAGGGAAGGAATGGTAATGGACTTTCCTCAACAGGTTGTTTGAATGAGAGCCCAAGAATCCAGAGTCCTATGCAGTGCAGTTTTAATTTCTACTCTTTCCCAATCCTCTGAGCCTATTTAGACTCTGAATTTGAATATGTGTTCTTTTAATTCAGTAGAAATGGGAATGCTCATTGATTTGACTGAACGTCTGATAGTAATTAGTCTTGGAAAAAAAGGTACAGTTGTGATAATGTCACAAAAAAAGAGTGTTTGTCCCTCAGAAAATAATTACAAAAATTAACGTGTGACAGGTTATGGCACATTTTGTTCTAAAGCATGCTGGTAGAAAGAGGTATCAGATGTTATACTGCTTTCTGAGTCTTTGGGCTTTATCTGTTTCTTCCTTCTCCCACCAAACTACTGCAAAGAGAAGTTCATCATCATTTTCCATTTACATCTCAACCCACAACCTGCCTTTCCCCCCCACAACCTCCCTAACACGCCCATACTTAAAGTTAGTGGAATGCCTATTAATCGAGGTCACGCACAGTCTCCTTGTTGCCAAATCCGGTGTAGGCACTAATTGGATCTTATCTCACTTCTGTGTCTTGGTGCTGTTCACACTCATCCCTCTAAAAGCTCACTCCTCCTTGGCTTCCTCATACAGTCTCTCCTGTATGAGATCTACTCTAACTTTTTGTACCATTATTTTGCGGTCTCCTCCTGGAACTATTCTGGATCATTTTTCCTTTCCCTTGTTTGTGACCCTAGTCTTTCATCCTTACCCAAAAAAAGAAAGTTTTTCATAAACTTCCCCAGGATGGTGTAGCTCACTCACATCCTTGGCCTGAACCACCACTATTATAATAACTCCTAAATACGTTTCTATCCCTAAACTCTGTCTTATGAGACTCCAATTTCCAATTACCTACCTGTGAGAACTGAGACCCTGGGCTACTCACACTTCATAGATCCAAACATAGATCCATACTTCTCCCAAGCCTCATTTTAAAAAAATTCCCCCAGATTAGCCATGATGCCATAATACAGTCAGTTACACTAATCCCTGCTTTGGCCTATTATCCCTGAGATACGTTTTTTGCCTTGCTCAGCAGGCTGTTTTCCAGGCTGTCCTGTTTGTTGGTTTCTGCATTGGCTGGCCAATGTGAAGTGAAGTCCTCACAGGAGATTGGAGAGTGAGAGGAAAGGAGAAGACAGGGCATCTCTCTTATGCACCCACACCACCAGACAGTACCTAGAATGGTTTTTGTTTCCTTGATTGGACCCTGTGTGAAACAGTCCATCTTTCACAGCCCTCAAATCAATCCATTCTCTCCCTTCCATCTCCGCTGCCACTGACTTCCATCTAGTCTTCATCATTCCTCTTCTGCATCTTGGTAATAGACTTCATATTCTTTCATTTACATCTCCTCATCCAATCTATTCTCTATATTGCTACAGAATAAGCTCTCTAAAGTGATCATCAGATATTACTCTCCCATTTAAACTAAAGCAGACAGCCATCCTCCAAGCAGTATCAGTTTGGAATAGCTCCTTAAGAGGAGAGTAGATCTCCATGCCTGGGAGCATGTGGTAGTGCAATTTGGCAACAAGTGATTAGCCCAAGGATGTCATCTTTTGGAGGTACCTGACATAAAGGCTGTGAGGGGAATCACTGGTCCATGCAGTAGCCTGGCTAGAGAACTGTTTACTGTGACCACAAATATTGCATAGTGACTGGTGAGCTTGCTTAGATCCCTTTGCAATTTTAAATGAAAGACAGCAACCAGGTAGAGTGGAGCAGAAGCTAAAAGTAACAGGGTAGAAATGTAAAGGACACCACAAGGCTGCAGAAGCAATGGTGCACTATGAGTGAGAGTAGGTGGGCCACCAGGCGAGTAGCCATCACAAGCTCGATGGGAACAAATAGCTGCACCAGAATCTAGACTCAAGAAGAAGATACCGCTAGAGCTGTTTGGGGACACAGAACAGTTGTGAGCTAAACAGATAGCAGTGACCATCTCCTGAGTGCTGAAGTGATTTCTGTACTTTCCACTTCTCCATGTAACCTTAAATGAAATGCCATCTGAAAAAGAGTGTTTATTTTCCTCACAAACTAACTACATACTTCTTCTTCACGTGTTTCACATGCTCTTAATACTCACCAGAGCCAGCTGAAAAGTTTGGGAAATGCTTGCTTTCCACTCCAAAATTTCACAATGCAAAGCCCTCTGTGAACTTGCCTCCTGTCTCCAGCATCGTCTGAGTCAGACTTGTTCTTCTCCAAAGGAATGGTGAGTTCTTTGTGGCAGGTCTGGCACCTTTCTCTCAAAAGAACAATATAATCTCAAGTGATTGTTCTTAATGCCCTGTTGTAACCCAACTGCAACACGGGTTCTTCTGACTCCCTGCAGGAACTGGAACCCACATATATAGAAGTCGGTCCTCCCTATATAAGCAGGTTTCACATCCTAGGAGTCCTTTTACTTTCTATCCACATTTGGTTGAAAAATTTTGCATGTAAGTGGACCCACCCAGTGAAAACCCATGTTTTCTCTGGGCCTGGTGGCTCACACCTATAATCCCAGTGCTTTTGGAGGCTTAGGTGAAAGGGTCAATTAAAGTCAGGAGTTCAAGACCAGCCAGGCAACATAGTGAGACCCCCCCCACCGACTCCTTCTCTGCAAAAAATTTTAAAATTAGCTGGGCATTGTGGCATGCACCTATAGTCCCAGCTACTTGGGAGGCTGAGGCAGGAGGATCGCTTGAGTCCAGGAGTTTGAGGTTACAATGAGCTAGCATTGTGTTCCTACACTGCAGCCTACAAGACAAAGAGAGATCCTGTCTGAAAAAAAAGAGAGAAAAACTTGTTTTGTCCAAGGGTCAACTGTATAGAGTTCATGCTATGACTAATTATTTGTTGTCACTGTTACTTAATTTTGTGGAATGGAGAAGGGATATGTTATTTAACATTTCACAGAACCTATTCCTACATAATCAAGGTAGGCTTCAAGATATAGACAACATAGATCATATCAGTCTGAAGACAGAGCCACATAAAGTTTTAACTTCAAATGCATACAACTATGTTTGGTAATCTGTAAAGGAAACTTGGAGAGGCAAAACTGTTCAGGCTACCATGCTGAAAAATAAAGTTTGGAATCTACATTTATGTATTTAAAATTCAAAGACAAGAGAGGACAGTATGCAAAATTGACTTTATTTGACATGCACGTATACCAAATATAAAATTAGCTTAGCTGACGGATCTAGGTTGTTTAAAATGCTAAATAGATCATACAAAACAAAGATTGGCAACCATTTCTTATATGCTTCTCATCTACAATGAAGGACTTTTGTCATTGCCATAACTTGATATTGCTGGAAAACATTTTTGATATTTGACATTAACAGTATGAAGTAGGAAATGGAAAAACAAGAAACATATATATACTGAAAAAAAAACTTAAACAACAAATCCATACATACTTGCTTGTCCTTAGAAAGAAACATATCTAACAGAGCAAAAATCAGGAGTATCCAATATATACATAGACATCAAGTTAATCTCTTATGCAAGAACCCACTTTCTGGCAGGAAAGAAAAGTGAATGATTCGTCCTTAACACTCCATCAAGAGTTACGCATGAGTCAAATAAAAGGATTTTGCTAAAGTCAGTTGACTCTTCCTTAACATGTTTGCGCTCTACTCTCACAAATACAGCCCCCTTTTTTTTTAGAGATTGAGAACCTTAGCTAGTCCTTTAAATGAGTCCCTTTGTCCTCCATACTTTTGGGATTTATCTTTCTGAACCCCAAATCTCGATTGCCTGTTCAAAAGTCAACTTCTTGATCTACACAAGACTTGCCCCTGACCATTGCTTTCCTTTTCTGACATCTTTGCTCACCACTCTTGCTCTGCTCTGGCCCCTGAAGCACTTGCACTTGCCTGAATGCCCTGTGCAGTTCCATGTTTTCAAGTCAACAACGAGTAGGGTGCCTCACAGCTATGTGCCAGGCATGTTGTAGGCAATTTTCATGCATTTGCTCATGCTATTTCCAATGCATGGAATGTCCTGCCTGAAATCTGTTTCCTGGAAAAAGATCACCCAAGTCTTGGTACATGGTTTGTATAAATTTGGCCTTATCAGTTAAAATCAACCATTTCACTTTCTGTGCCTTCAGTCAGCTTTATGCAAATGTCAACTGCAGAGAGTCCTAATACAATTATGTCTACTAGGCCATAAATTTTGAGAAAAAGGTCCATACCTCATTCATCATTTCATCCCTAACACCTGCCTGCTATCTGACACTTACATTAATACATCTTAGCCCCAGTTAGTCCTATTCTGCCTTCATCTATGACAAAGAATAAAATAAGCAAGAAAAAAACTTCATCAGACACTACTAAGTTATCATTTCAGAAGTTAGAATAGAAATACAGAAATATAAGGGACTTGCAGGAGCATAAGGATGAATCTTAACTGATGAAGCCCAGAGAAATTCGTGAACTGCCTCAAGTTAGGAGACACATTAATGGCTCAGGGTTTCTTTTATAACTGTGATCAGGAAGATGTGCTTTTCTTTCTACCGTGTTAAGCAACTAATCAAACTGAGCACAACAAAACAAAGACTCCTTTTCTCCCAAGAAGTTCAACAGTTCTAGCGTTGTAGAACATTTCACAAATAAAACCATCCTTCTAGTTTCCTCTTCCCATAAACAGTTGAACACATCAGTGTGATAAGATCACCTTACACTATTTCTTGGCTTAATGCTAACATTGCCTCCTGCATATAGAATTCTCTTACCCTTCTGGAAGATTTAATTGCTTCTTCTTCTGTATTCCCACAGCACTATATATATTCTATTATAGCTACTATATGAATAATAATATTAACTCTGGACCATAAAATTGCAACTGGTCAATGCCTGGCATACAATGAGCACTCAAATGAACAATGAATTGAATCTTGCTTTAATGAAATAAGACTAATTATGTCAATTCCAATCTTAAGAACATCCTTGGCTTTAATAAGGGATCTTTATCTTTAAACACAGATTTAATTTCAGACAGTGGTTTTTGCTGCCTGTAGTAACTAAAGTTTGCAAAAATTACTTGAGGATACTATATTTTTAAGAAATGAATTTACTTAAACTATTCCTACAAGGGTAACATGCAGCAAGTGAAAAACCACTAACACAGTAGTCCTCATAGTGGTTGCTTTTATGTATGCATACTTAAGATAATTTTAAGTGGTCGGAATAGGTCCAGAGAATACCTGTATTCTGTCGTGGTGCCATTTAATGTTATAATTATTTAAAAGACGTAAATAATTCAACATTTAATTTGAAAAATTAAACACTAAGTTTGTTGTGGGCAAATTAGTGGTGATTAAACATTAGTTAATCTAAGATGTGCTCTTAAAATTTATTCTGATTGAATCATTGATTGGCCCCACTTTCCCTACCATATTCACTCATAATATGATTTGTTATTTTATGATTCTTGACAGTTGAGAAGACAATTTTAATACTTGAAATGCAAGTCTAGCTGTGGCTTCATTTTAAGAATTTGGTAATTTTGCAAAAGTGCTTGAATGCTTGTTTTAAGATTGCTATATCTCAACTCTTATAAGAGCTTCAGCAAAATCAATTTATATGACTGGCAGTACTAAGCTACTTTAAAATTATTTTTAATAATTTTATTTGTTTGGGTTCTGCTTGTTTGGGTTTTATATACTGCTGTGGCATCCTTCTTTTAAGGATATGAACTATAATTAGAAATGATATGGAGAAAAGTGACTAGAAAACAAATCTGAAGGTTTTTAAAACTTTCACAGTACATTAGTAAATGCTTTAAAAGACAACCCATCTAATGTAATAGATGCAAGTTAATACTACAGATTCAAAGATATAAGAAAATAGATTGGACTTACTTTTACAATCACCTCTACAGATGCTCTATAATAACCACACTAGTATGATAATAATAAAGCAATCAAGAACAATTTGTCTCTCAGTCTGTGTATATGACTATGTGCATATTTATTTCACACACGCACATGCCAGATACCCACATAACTTCAATCCTATATCCATTTACCTCTCAGAGTGATTTAAAGTAACCACAGTGACACATAAAAGGAAAAAAAAAAAAAAAGAATTCCAGGCTTCCTAGTAAGTAAAACCAAATCAATGTTCAAGTGATACTATGGTCACTATTTTTACAGGAAAACACAGATTTCTATACTTTCTGGCCAGTTACTTTATCATTAAAGTAATATTTGTCAATATTGATTTCATATAATGAAAATGAAACTCTCTTGACTTATTCAGAATTATATACACTACATGAAAAAAATAGATTTTGAGCTTATTTTTTGACCAATCATCAAACATGTTTTCATTTGAATGAGGAAAATACTTTCAGTTTAATTTAAGTTTATCCATTTGTTTGTTTTTTTCAATGAAACAAAGTAAACTTACAAAAAAGTTACTGGTTTCAATAGTCTTCCAGTCTTCAAATTCAGCCTAACAGTACAACGATTACAAGAGGAAAAAAATAACACAATCTCTGTGGCTATCATCTTTGGGGCTGGTTTTCTCATATTGCTGAATTCTACCACAACCTGTTGTGTTTCCAAGGTTTGGATGGTGCTTTAAATCTGAACTGCCTGAGAAGATTCAGAAAGCCTTTGTTTTTGGGCTTACACAGTAAGCACTTTGCGTGATTCCTAATCACATTTTTATCCAGAACACAGTGTTACAGGTCACATTTTTCTCGATAATGCTTATACTAATTGATGCTCTATAAATATAAAATATTTACACACAGAATACACACAGTGACATGGGGGTATGCAGTTAGCCAGCCATCCATAGGAAGAATGGAATAAAAATTGCAGGAAGGGTAGTGTATGATACCAAGCCCGTACAGACTATAGATGCCAATCCCAAGACTGCTGAAGCAAGAACACTTCTCTGATCCCGAATAATTATCTTCACAGTCTCACAAAACTGGAAAATAAAATTTAAGAAAATTAGGAAAGGTGACTAAACCCAAGAAGAATCACATATATCAAATAGTAAGCCAGTCTTCCCAGCTATTTTCCGTCTACCAGAAGAACTAGAAATTCTCTTATGGCTTACAAAAAAATTTACAACGTTAAGAGTCCAGCTCTGATTCTATACCCTATAGTAGCAGAAATGATCCTTTCAGCAACTAAGTTAATAATGACAGTTGCCTATGTAAATACAGCATTTATAGAAAACTATAGAAAGTTCAGCCACATAGTTATTCAGGACTAAAGGTTAACATCAAACTGCTTATCAATAACAATAGCATATTCTGAAATTAGATGAGAAAAGACATCTCTAATCTTGAGTAAAAATAATAGAACTTAGCCAATTAAAGGTAGATTCAATTCCTCCAATTTGCCATTCTAAAATCTAATGATACCAATGATAACTTTGTATAAGTCTCAACATCTACAAGCATAGGAAGTCTAATTTTAATGTCAAATCCCATTCCCTGACTACATATGTTAAATTCACCATTGATTTTGTGATACATAACTGGCTGCTGGAAATAAAGACAACTATTGTCCCTACCCCTGAGGAATATATCCTTCTAATATGTGTAATGTTTTCCTTAAAGAAATAGTTTTACTTAGAAGTGACGGCCTATGTCTGAGTCCTGGCTCCAGCTATTCTTATTGGCTGTGTCACCTCAAGTAAGTCATTTAACCTATCCAGGCTACCCTCTTCTACTCCTCCATGAGAACACTCAAATTGTTCTGAGGATCAACTGAGATATTTCATGCACAAGTACCCTGTATTATTCTACGTGCCATATAATCGTAATTTATTACAATGATTATTATTACTACTGTATTTGTTGACAATTATCTCTACCACATTGCTGTTGATGCCAGAATGCAGTGATTGTCATTTCTATATGGGTTTTGCTATTCATACTAATTTTAAGCTCTTTTTCTAGACATGGCATTGTATGTGCTTTTAGGGTTTTCTACAGTGGCTTACATGGTACTGGGCAGCTACATTTCCAAACTTTTCAGGGATAGAATGAACAAGCTCAATGTGTTTCAGTATACCATCTTGACAGTATGGTTGTCTCTATCTATACTTTTACACAATTACCTAAACAAGTGTGAAATATTCTTTTATCTAGATGTTGGTCTATTTTTCTATCAAACATACTATTTGTCTCTTTTTAATAAACTAGCAAGGCATTGAGAAGTATATTTATTTAAGGTGGCGAAGATCAAATTGGAGTTTTCAGGACAGGGAGAAATGGAGGCTGACAAATAATGGAAGACATATATTTTGGTAGATGAGTAAGCTGTGAATACAGTTATCCTTATTTTATCTGTTCCTTGATAATTTATAAGTCAATCGGAATCATTGTGGGCTGTATTTCCCACAAAAGCAGATTTTTCAAGGAGCATCTCGTGTCTAATACCCTGTTCCTGCTCCTGTTCACTTGGTCAGCGGACCATCGGGCATCTTTAGTGGTGCTGAACAGTAGGAAATTTCTAGAAGGGGTCAAGAAGTCTGTAGGAACACTTTTGTGAGCACTCAATCCACACAAATTAAAAGGGTCATTTGCAATCATTTTTGGCAAAGAAAGAGCAGTATTAACAAAGTAAAAAAAAAACAAAAAAACATAGTAGAAAAAGCATAAGGAAGAGTAATAGTCATTAACCAAAGGAATTTTTAGTTTACAAAATACTGATTGTCAACAGTAATATAAAAAATCCCATAATTTTATGACTTCCAAACTTGCAAAAAAGAGTGTTACCACAAAGAAGTAAATGTTCTCTTCCAGTTCATTCATCTGCAAACTAATTGTAGTGTTTTCCTTAGGGATAGTGTGTTCTTAAGAGTTTTTATTAACTCAAAGTTAAGGAAGAGGCAACCTTGCAACTTTCATGTTAATAATAGTTGCATATATGGAGAACTCAACAATCAGACCCAGAATTAAATAATTTCTTACATTTCTAAAAAGGAGAAACCAGTCCTTCCTTCAGTGTTAATGACCTACTTCTCTCAGTGCATGTTCAAAAACAGTTTGTAGGATTAGGAAATTTGGGATAAAAACTTTTTTTCCCCCGGGAAATCTACTCTGTGGCCAAATTGTTTGTTAGACCATTCAAAGTGAAGACAAAACTCAGTTTCACAAGAGGTGCTATGCAGCAACAGCAATTAAAACACTTCTCTACTTCTATAAACCCTGACAAAGTTTCCAAAGATGAAAAACTACTCCAACTAGTTATTTATGCAGATTAAATATTTTACTACCTTACAAAAGCACTAGTTACCGTTTTTCTGTAGAAATATATAATGGAGTGCTATATGTGTTCCACGAAAGGGTAACTCCTAATTACTGGATAGAAATACTGTTTTTCCTTAGAGAAATGATTTGCTTGGTTCCTAAGTAAATCTGACGTGTTTCCTTTTGTACACTTTGGGAGCCAGTGTTTGTAAATGTGGTGGAGTTCATTTCTAAACAGGCCTGGACTAGAGCTGTGATTCTTGAATCGCTGCACAGTGCTCTAACTGTATTTTTATTTTACTTGGAAAAGAATTCCTAGATGGAGTCTTTTGTGGCTCTATAAAATCTGCAAGGAGTTTCATACACCGATCTATAAAAGCAAAATACTTCCATGCTCTCTCACAGAGGATAAGATGTTACCAAATGGGTCAAAAAAATTAACCAAGATGTGGAGCAATTAAAAATTGGTTACATGAAAAAAAATGGACTCAGATTTTTCTGGTCTGCAAAATATTTAAACATGAAGACTAACACTAAAGCTCATTATGTTATTGCCCAGGTTTCCACTATAAAGAGTGAACATTAACAATAGCTTCTTTAACAAGTGCAATGAAGGCTGAGAGAGTTTCCAATTGTAAATGAAGTTGTAGGCTTACAATATTAACTATCTTTAAAAGTTAAGTGGTTTTAAAAGGAAATAAAAATCCATTTCCCCTTTGCATTTGTGGCTAATTTAATAATATTCAAGTCTAATACTGTTTTTCAAATTACTCATAAAAATTACCTTCCAACATTTAATATCTTTTCTTGAAAACTAATTGTATTGATCTCTCGGGAACTCATAAACAATCTAATCTACCTTGAGGGCTAATGAGTAAAGGATGCTTAACAATGAGGAAGTCTAGATGGGGATTAAAGCCAACGCAGAAAGAAATCAGAATACCAAGGAAAAGACCACTCTGAAGCACCAACACAAGAACAAGAGACCTACCGGGGAGGCCCTCTTACTAGAAATTTTGATAGCTTATAGCAAACAATGAAAAATCCCTCTATGCAGTTTACAGAGGGAGAAAACTGCATGCTTCCTTATTTTAAAGGCACACGCTTTGTTTATAGTGTTAAGGATTAAATATAAACTCTGGACATCTTCCTTTCAAGTGAAATTCTTGGTTAAAGTTGCAAGCAGCGATGACTGATTTCTCGTATCCCCCGCCCCCAGTCACTTGCCCTTTGTCATTTGAACTACATTGTGGGTGGACACCCTGATGACTTCTGCAGCAATACTGAGCAGCTGAGCAGCTCTGGAATCTACGGAAGCGGCCCTGCGTTGCCACACCTTTTCTCTGTGCATTTCGAGAATCCTACAAGGCACGTTGCCATTTGTTTATTTACTTAGCCTACCTTAGGAACACCAGAACTTTCCTTACTTAATCCAGAACTTTAAGAATGGAATGGGAGTGGGGGGGGGGGGGCGCGTCAAGGAAGAAGATCCCTACTCGCGGGGAAGAGAAAACATCAGGGATGGAGGGGGCATCCCCGCCGAGCCCAGTTCCCTGCGGGTCACAGGTCATACCTTGTCGGACTGGGGACTGATCGGGGTACCATATCTGCAGTAAGTCACGAAGTGCTCACAGTTGTTCCACAACAGGCTGTAGGGAGTTAAGCCCAGCAGCTTCTCAGCCCTCCGGGCCACCTCCTCGTTGAGCAGTGCCTTCTTCTGGAGGGACTGGTCCAGGTGATTGACCAGGATGTTAGCTCCGTAGGCGAAATCCTCCACTGTGTCCACGCGGATGCTGGCCACTTTGACAATGACGCCCAGGATGAGACGTTTGTTGGAGACCACCTTCTGCGTGCGCCCCTTGTTGTCGGTCAGGGCCAACAGGATGTCGGGCATCATGTGGGCAACACGGTTGTCGCCTAGATAGATGCCATAGTGGGTCAGGTGGGTCCGGGGCACCTCCAGCACGTCGCCTCGGTGGAAAGAGCTGGTTTCATATAAACTGTCCCTCCCTTTGTCATCGCCCGAGGCGCCCGAACTGAAGAAAGTGAATTTGGAGATGAGGAGCAGCTTCTCCAGCAATAGAGACACCACCTCCAGCATGGGATTCTTCATCCTGCAGGGAAAGGGGAGTCTTGGAGAGGTGCCGGTGCCGCTCTGGCAAGGGCAGGGCCGGGCAAGGTAAGCTCGCCGGACAGGGGCGCTGCGATGCTGCTCACCTGCAGGCCAGGTGAGGTACGGCGCAAAGTACGGCTGCTGCGGAGGAGAGAGGACAGCAGAGGAGGAGGACAGCGAGGCCTGGCGACTGGCTCAGCCAAGCCACAATGGGGAATGAGGAGGATAAGGAACTGGTGGCTGACGGCGGGGACAGTGAGACCAGTGCTACAAGATGCCAGAGAAGAGGCGCACCTGGGGGCCGTGCCGGGGCGCCGGGCCGCGCGCGGTGCTAGGAAGTGCAGGCTTTGCTGAGACTTTTTATGGTCTTCGACGGGGCGGAGCCGAAGGCCGTCACACACCCAGAAAGCTCACTGATTGGGCGCCACCGGCGCGCAGCGCTCGCGGCGGGGAGGGCGCGGGATAGTGGTTTCTTTTTTCTTTTTCTTTTTTCTTTTTTTTTTTTTTGAGACAGAGTCCCGCTCTGTCGCCCAGGCTTGAAGTGCAGTAGCGCGATCTCGGCTCACTGCAACCTCCGCCTCCCGGGTTCATAGGATTCTCCTGCCTCAGCCTCCCGGGTAGCTGCAATTACAGGCGAGCAGCACCACGCCCCGCTAACTTTTGTATTTTTAGTAGAGGCGGGGTTTCACCCTGTTGGTCAGACTGGTCTCGAACTCCTGACCTCGTGATCCTATCGCCTCGGCCTCCCAAAGTGCTGGGATTACAAGAGTGAGCCACCGCGTTCGGCCGTTCTGCACAGTGATTCTTTACCGCCGCGGGATCCCAGTTGCACTACTGGCCATTAAGCGGCCTGTTTAGGGAGGTAGAGTCCCAGGTTGTGGCAGCACGAAAGGTCCTGCACCTGTCGGGACTGGGGCGCGTTCTTGGCACTTCAGGGACGTCTTTGGTGGAAAGCCCTCTTGGACGAGATTTCTAAGTTGGACCACCTCCCTCTATAGGATGGTTATTCGGGACTTCGGCTTACTAAAGAGACTGCATTTACTTTGCAAAGTGCGAGCGCCTCGAATGCCTGCGGATTCTTTCCTGACCGAATCTCTCTTTTTTTTTTTTTTGGACAGGGTCTTGCTTTGTCACCCAGAACGGGAGTGCGGTGACGCTATCTCAGCTCACTGCAACCTCCGCCTCCCAGGTTCAAGTGATTCTCGTGCCTCAGCCTCCCAAGTAACTGGGATTACAGGCATGCTCCACTACGCCCGGCTAATTTTCGTATTTTTAGTAGAGACGGGGTTTCACCATGTTGGCCAGGATGGTGTTTGCCAGGCTGGTCTCGAACTCCTGACCTCAAGTGATCTGCCCGTCTAGACCTCCGAAAGTGCTGGGATTACCGGCGTGAGACATCGCTCCCGGCCCCTTTTTTCAAATGCCCCAAATCCCCCATGCTTTCAGCCGGCTAGCGGGTTTGTCGGGGGGGGGGGGTGGCGGGGGGGAGTCGCTACCCGCGAGTCTAGGCCCATTGCGCCAGCGATTCGAACCTGAAGCCTCTCTGCGCTCCTAGGCACCTGTGGCCGTTGAGTACAAAGCTTCCAACGGTCCGCCTGAAAAACGGCGAGGTCCCAACGTCCGCCAGGAAAGCAAGATTTATGTTTATTTCTGCGGCTTCAGGGTCACATGGATCCAGCTTCAGTTCACCAACAGAAACTTTGCACCCCTCCCTTTATATTTATATTTATTTTTAACGCATAACCTCCCAGAGATGGCCAAGGAAGGAGAAGTACTTGGATGAGATGCTGAGTTCTTTGCCCGAGGGCCTGCAGCTCGACTCCAGCGCATCCTCGAGGGTGGTCCTAGGGAACTGCCGGTTGAGGGAGCTGCTGAAGTGTCAGCCCACGCCAGGCTTGGCACGCGGTGTCTTCACCCCGTGCTGAGTTCCGTGCTAATGCATTATGTAAATGCTTAAATTCTGCAGACAAAGGCCACAATGGAGAGAGCCTCGGTTGGCTCCACAAAGCAGCCCAGTTCGGGGCTAATAGGTTTCATCAGAGAGCAGATTCTACGCTCTCCTGGGGGAGGGTACTCTGCGGATGATGGATGAAGGAACATTCATCTTACCTGGAAGAGGAAGGGAGCCATGGAGACCAGGCGGCGGGAAAGACTGCTCCCCTTTATCCTAGGAGGCCGGACCTTTGCTCCCACCCTCACTCTGCTGTCAGCGATCTGTCCCCGTCTCCCCGCTTGCCGGTGACTTTTGTTCATTCACAAACGATTGTGCATCACATTTTAGTCCCAGCAAAGAGGATAAAACTCCCACAAACTAATTGAAAGAGGAAGGTGAGGAAAGGGAGAGAGCCAGTGGACGTGAGGATTTTTTGTTTATTTTCCCAGTTTACTCCCAAAATTTAAAGAAAATCTCCCAGGTGGCGAATTGCTGAAACTAATCAGCTCCGCATGGGGAGCTTGCTGGCCTCTAGCAGCACAGCAATCAGCACAGTTCTCTAAAACCGGGGGAGTCAGATCCAGATCTCGATGTGTACGCTAAATGCAGACCGAAGTCAGACTTTGAACTGACTCCTCTGGTCCAGTTCTAGGAAAGCGCCAATACCAAAGCCTCTGGTGTCACGGGCCAAAGGGCACCTGGAGATCAAAGGAGACGTGCTAATTAGCGGTTTCCGTCCCTGGTGGTCACTAGGGAGGCTTATAATACCTATGACTATGGCCTCCACCTGGGAACTTGCGGGAGACAAAAGCATGGAGAATTGCTTCACAGCTCCACATAGCTACATATCTATAGGTAATTCTTAAATATATATATACACACACACACATATATATATATACACATATATGTATAATAATTCATATGAATTGATTTCTCCGGCTTCAGAGTCACATGGACCCAGATAAAAGAATTCATATGAATTATTTTATATATATATTTTATATACATATGAATACATTTATATATACATATGAATACATTCATATATTCATATGAATACATACATATGTATATTTATATACATATGTATACATTTTATATACATAAAAGAATTACCTATAGACTCTCCATAGCCTTGTCCCCACCGCGTTTTGGAAGACGCATGCAGTGCCAAGCTGATTTACGTTTCATTTTTCTTTTTCTCCCGGTGGGGTCCATTTTCTGGCCTCCTTCTTTGGAAAAGGCAGCACTTCAAAGAGAAAGGAGGTGAGAGCGATAGGAGGCATGAATCTGGATAGGTTGCTCAGGCGCAGATACCCTGCTGCCTTGGAAATGAATGAGGACGCCAAGTGTCCATAGTTTCTCGAAGGTAATTTTTGCCTCTGATAAATTCTGATTTTTTAAGCCAGAATGTTAATGCCATTCAATGGATTTATTTTGCTCAGCGGAACTGCCTGAAAGCAGCCCTCTCCGGCTGCTCTGCGTGCTAAAACTTTGGCTTCCCGCAGCGGCAGCCCGAAGGAGGCAGTGAAAAGTCTTCATTTGCCTTGTTTCTGAAGTCTTCCCAGACCTCTTATGCGGGAAGCAGTTAGCGATGATTAGGCAGCTTTTCAACTGCAAAAATACAGCGTGGAATGAGCTCCTCTTGGCTGGACTTCTCCGCTCCGGAGCCGCTTCGTCACGGACCGTTGTAAATTTACCTTCCAAAAGGCAGCTTCTCAATGTTATCAAAATCTCTTCTATTTCTGTGGTTGAGAGGTCAGTTTTTAATGGCTCCCTAGAGGCACACTTCATAAAAATACATTCACACACTGATAGGCTCATGCCCCCAACAATATTTTCCTGCCTGCCTCAATTTTAGCTAAACAAAGGGAAGACTATCGCTGTAGTAGGTGGAAAGGCCCAAGAAATCTAACATTAGTTCTTCTAAATCAAAAGATGTCACATGGAGATAGGAGAAATTCCTCTATCACGAGTTGCTGGAGAGACCTCTGGTTTCCTGGATCTTAAGAAAGGTGGCCACGCCTGTAATCCCAGCACTTTGGGAGGCCAAGGCGGGCGGATCACGAGATCAAGAGATCGAAACCATCCTGGTCAACATGGTGAAACCCCGTCTCTACTAAAAATACAAAAAAATTAGCTGGGCGTGGTGGCGCGCGCCTGTAGTCCCAGCTACTCAGGAGGCTGAGGCAGGAGAATTGCTTGAACTTGGGAGGCGGAGGTTGCAGTGAGCCGAGGTCGCACCACTGCACTCCAGCCTGGCACCTGGTGACGGAGTGAAACTCTGTCTCAAAAAAAAAAAAAAAAAAGTCAGGAGACAACAGAGGCTGGTGAGGATGTAGAGAAATAGGAACGCTTTTACACTGTTGGTGGGAGTGTAAAGTAGTTCAACTGTTGTGGAAGACAGTGTGGTGATTCCTCAAGGATCTAGAACTAGAAATACTGTTTGACCCAGCAATCCCATTACTGGTATATACCCAAACTATTATAAATCATTCTATTATAAAGACACATGCATACATATGTTTATTGCAGCACTGTCCACAATAGCAAAGACATAGAACCAGCCCAAATGCCCATCAGTGATAGACTGGATAAAGAAAATGTGGCACATATATACCATGGAATACTATGCATCCATAAAAAAGGATGAATTCCTGTTCTTTGCAGGGACATGGATAAAGCTGGAAACCATCATTCTCAGCAAACTGACACAAGAAAAGAAAACCAAATACTGCATGTTCTCACTCATAAGTGGGTGTTGAACAATGAGAACACATGGACACACAGAGGGCAACATACACACCAGGGCCTGTAGCGGGGAGGGTTCTGGGGAGGGATAGCAGGGGGTTGCAGGATAGGGGAGGGATAGCATTAGGAGAAATACCTAATGTAGATGATAGGGTGATGGATGCAGCAGACCATCATGGCACATGTGTATCTATGTAATAGACCTGCATGTTCTGCAAATGTACCCCAGAACTTAAATTATAATAATAATAATAAATAGAAGCAACCTAAATGCCTATCAAGAGATGAATGGATAAAAAAAATGTAGTATGTACATACAATGGAAAATTATTCAGCCTTCAAAAGGCAGGACATCTTGTCACATGCTATGACATAGATAAAGCTTGCTGAAGGAAATAAGTTACAAATGACAGACTATGTGATTCCACTTATAGGAAGTATCTAAAGTTGTCAAATTAATAAGAACAGAAAGTAGAATGGTGGTCATTGGGCTGAACAAAGAGGGAAAATGGGAGTTGTTTAGTAGATATCAAGTTTCAGTTTTGCAAAATGGAAAACTTCTAAATATCTGTTTCTCAACAATGTAAGTACACTTTACTGAAATGTACACCCAAAAAATGGTTATGATGGTAAAATTTATGTTGTTTTTTTACCACAATAAAAAATTCTGATGCATGCTATGACCTGTATGAACCTTAAAGACACGCTAAGTGTAATAAGCCAGTCCCAAAAAGACAAATCCTTTATGATTGCTCTTATATGGGTTACCTAGAGTAGTCAATTCACAGAGATAGAAAGGAGAATGATGGTTGCAGGGGGCTGGTGGGAGGTGGGAATCAGGAGTTATGGTTTAATGGGTACAGAGTTTTAGTTGGGGAAGGTGAAAAAATTCTGGAGATATATGATGGTGATAGTTCCACAACCATATGAATGGACTTAATGCCACTGAGCTATATCTTTTTAAATGGTTAAAATGGCAAATTTTATGTAACATATATTTTACCATAATAAAAAGAGAAAAACCCAGAGGGAAGACAAGCATTTTCTTGTGGAATGAAAAATATCCCACTCACAAATCAGAACCCCTTCTTTCAGTCATTGATGGGATAAAACAAGATGGATTTCACCCAAGTTTATATTCTGAAGCACCCCAGAGCAGCCTTCTCTCCTAGTGAGTCTTTTCTCCTTGCATTGAAGATTAAAAACAAACAAACAAACAAACAAAAAACGGGAGTATAAATTAGGTTTTCATGCCATTGCGTCTTTTCAAACTCTGGCTGCTCTATGTTTGCTATTATTTATGGAATGCCTGCAATGAACTGGGTGATCTGTAAACCTCACAATTACTCCTATCGTATGTCTTTTTTTTTTAACCAATTAGTAAACTGAGACTCAGAGAGGTTGTATCATTTCCTGTGTCCTTAAAGTTAGTAATAAGATAGAAGCAGCATTTGGACCAAGCTGTGCCTGATTTTAGAATCACTGTACCACCCTCTCTTTTATTAGACAACCACTTGCAATGCTCTTTGCTGGCCAGACTTCCACCAAAAAGGGATGTGGTTCAGGCACATGCAAGTTTAGTTCATTTCAACAAAAGTGACAGGATGCTGGTCACTGTCCTGGAAACTGGAATATGGTGTGTGACCTTACAGTATCCATTTTCATAGATTTTATAAAATTCCCTTCTGATTGTGACGAGAAAGCTAAAGTACACAAAATATTTCCTTGAAGAAGCCAGCTTGAAAGTACTGCCACTTTGAGTAATACAATAAATTTTAAAATCTGTGATACCCACAGTGATATTCAGATAGAAAAAGGAAAAAGAAGAACATAACTTCTTTCCATAAAAATGAAAGCTAATTAGGATAGAAGAAATGATTTAATTAGAAAATCATTTTGCAACCTTTATAGAATAATTGATTTAAGTAAGGATTAGAAAAAGATGCTAAAACCATTGGGCAAAAGTTTGAAGAATAAGGTAGTTACATTATCTCAAATTATCATCACATAGATTCTTTTTTAATTAAAAAAGAAAAAAGAGAGGTTTACAATGACTGTATCAGACAGACACACTTTAATCAAGGGATCAAACTGTTTCTCACTAATAAAAGAACAAATTGATATTCTGTGCCTTCTCATATACTACAAGGGGAAATACACAATATCACCTATGTAGTATTCTTGTCAAAATGTTTAATTTGAATCTAATCATAAGGGCTAATCCAGAATTGTGGCACATCGGCAAGACAACAGCTCATGCTCCTCAAAATGTCAGTGTCAGAGAAGATAAAAGATGTGTAGCGGGGAGGGGTGGATACTATTCTAAATTAAAGAGAAATAGAAGAGTGTAACAATCAAATGTAATGCATAAGCCTGGGTTTAATCTTGGATTTTAAAAATACATGTTAAAGGCCTTTTTGGGGATAGTAGAGATTTAAATATTGATCTTTAAATATAGATGGTTATATTATCAGATGATGTTAAATTTCTTGTAAATGATAACGGGGTGAAATTTAAGTAAGAATGTCATTTGGGATAGTGTCTTGATGTTTGCAAGTTATGTTTAAAACGATTCAGAAATATACATTTTTCCATATTATATGTAACATACAGAGGTTATATTCATATGTGAATATAAATAAATACATAGAGACAGAGAGGCAAGTAGAGACAGAGAAGGCCTGGAAACAATGACCAACCTAGTAGGAAGGGCATCCCTAGTACCCAAATTTTGGTCTTAAAATACTGTTTGTCACTAAAGGAAACCAGTGCTTCTGGAAGAAATGGTGGATTCCAGATCTGTGGCAGAAAGTGATAAGATAGCCTGGATATACTGTGTATCAAGTACCAAAGATTAGCAAAGACTACTAGAGTCACATCAAAAAGGCTCGGGAGCCAACGTAAGCTCTCGTTGCCCAAAGATGGTACAACTGGAGCTCAACAATGGTAACAGTAATTTTGATGGATTGAAATGAATCAAATATACTTAAATCTATGAGCTCATGATATATCTACAAAAGAACTAATCACCTTCAGAATGTTACAGGGTACCAATTCATTTATTCCTTCAGGAAATACCAGAAGACAGAGGGACAGAATTGCATCCTGAGTTGTACAATCAGCAATCAGCAAAATCCAGACTGTGAGAAACTCTATAGATCCAAGCACCCAGATAAAATATGAGGAAGAGAAGTGGATGCTCAAATTAAAACTTAAAAAACCCTTTTTTTTTTAAATGAGCAAGACTAAAACCATAATATTCAGGGATGCACAATTGGATGATAAGACTAATTTTAAAGCAGCAATTACTATAAAGGTCATTGGAGAAAGAAAGTCATCATTTGGATAGGTGCACATGGGAAGGGCTTCTGAAGGAAAGGCAATGTTTTGTTTTTTATTATCTTGGACTTAAAAAAATACATGTAAAGGCCATTTACATGTATAATGAATTATGATATATCTAATATATCATACATTTGTTTAAGTAAACAGAAACTTCAGGGCCAGGTGCCAGATATAATATTTCTGAATACCAAATATCTCAGTGCTTCTTTAAGATCAGATTGGCAAAATAAAACATGCTCTGATTTCTCTTTGGAGAGCTGGCTTCTCTTTGGAGTTATGAAGCACAGGCTACATTGGTTGCAGTGAGCGTGCCATTCAGACCTGATGCCCTGATGTACTTTATAGGACAGAACCTTCCATTTCATTATGCAGAGTTTAAAGTCGAGACAGTAAAATTTGTCTCCAAAATGCCCCCTTCACTTATTCAACAGCTGCTCAATCTCAAGTTAGTATCCAAAGTAAAACATAATGTTGTGCAGTTTTTTTCAAGGCATTACTGCCTCAATTTCATGCTGGCATCAGCACCATATGCCTCCTGGTGTGGCAAATTGAGACGAAAATGTTTCTATGACCATACTGCTGATTTTAAAAATAACATATCTAATGAACCAGCTGTGATTAGACAAAAAAGCATTAAGAATCATTTCTGCAGTTTATTTTATCATAAACAGTTCTCAAACATTATTTTTTCAAAACTGTAATACAGATATCATACAGATGGCCCATTTAATAGGTTCTATTTTAGACAGGCCAACTGGGAGATTATTGTTTTTATCAAAATGTGGGAAAAATAGTTTATTCCAGGTCAAAGGGGCAGAACTGAAAATAAATTATGATTTTGACAAAAAGGCTTACATTTTACCAGGCAATGTTGTCAGTTCCTGGAGGTACAGTGATTTGTTCCCCTGGAACTTAAAAGCAAGAGAAATAAGAGTTAAACCATGTAATCAACAGATAACAATCAGAGCTGAGAATGCAAATCTGTTTAGAGATAGAACAGCTGTTGGGTCAGCAAGACGGACTATAAAAGCATAAATATAATACCTAAAGAATGTGTTCATCCAAAGTATGAGAGAATGTTTAAGAGGGAGCAAAGTTGGTCCATCATAAAAACACAGAAACATAGGAAAATGGGTGTCACTAAGGAAGTGTTGGCTGTGTACATTCAAACATTGTTTAGAGGACAAGGAGCTTTAAAGGCTGCTCACAGTATCGTAGCAAAAACTTTTTTTTTTTTCCTCTGAGCCAGAGTCATCAAGCTATGGAAACTCAATGCAAAAGTTGCAAACTGGAGCACTGTACACCTAACCTAGTTCATAGATGGATTTGTCTGACTCCTGTAGGTTTTCTTTTTAATAAATTAACTAGTGTTAGCTAAGAAGGTTGGCACAGAAGTCAAAGGAAATAGCATTTATTTGGGAAACAAAGCATTGTAATTCAGGTTCACTGAATCAGAGCAGCCATGAACAATGTCTCATAAAGCAAGAACAGGAGATGTTTTTTAATAGGAGATTTTCACTAAAAGTTGTTTTCAGAGGCACAGAAATACTACATTCCCAAATCTGTTTTGATTGGTTAGTTAGCTCGTGTCCTCCCAGCTGAGAGATGTTGAAGGCCAGTGTTAATCTGAGTCTATTGGAACATCCTGTGGTTTGACCTTTAGCAAGTGTGAGTGCAATCCTCTCACTATCTGCCGACTGCACTTTAGAAAGCCTTAGCCTTACTTACTTCATTTTATTTCACATTTCCTCCTTTTGATCGAGATATTTCTACAGAAAACATTGCAGATCAGTTGGCAAGTTTAATTTTGTTCTTTGTCGCTGGGATAACCTATCCCAGGAATCATGTCTCTCCCTGGGGAAGACTCACATTCTAAGGGAGTGTAAGGCTACAATAGGCCACATTTGAGTAACAAGGAGATTTTGAGAACTCTCAAGACTTCTTAGGTCCCCCTCAAAAGTTGTCAGATTGGCTGTCTTTTCTGAATTACAGTCTTAAATTGACCATGTTGAGTTTCTAAACAATTATTACTTTGTTTAAACTTTTATTTCTAAGCAAACCTGAGTAAGGAGTAACATAAGTAACTTAAATATTACAATAACCGCAATAGTGAGTAACAAAACTTGAGGACTGAAATTTATCCCCTTCTAACTTTAGAAGGTAGTCATCTGAAGAGATAAAAAAGCCAAACACTTTAATGATGGGTAGTCTAGCTAATTAATTAACATGTGCGCAAATTTTTCCAACTTGGTTTTTACTTTGTTATAAGTATCCAGGTGCAACAGAAGATATTGGCTACAATCTAAACACCTCCTTGCTCAGCCAAGATATAATTCAGTGTAACTCTGTTGTGCAAGGGACTAAAAGGCAAAAACCAAGAGTATAAAGATAGCAATGATTGAGAGGCCAAATATTTCACAGACCTTAATAATACACAGGCAGGTGTCTTGGGTGAGCAGTCAACTTGAGCTGTCGTCTGCTTCACATTGGGTCAGTTTTAGCTTCAAATATCCAATTGTTTCGAATTCTAGCAGTGGGTAGGAGCTTTCTTTAAATGAGGAACATGAATCTAAAAGTCAGTGTCTTTTAGTTTGACAGTGCAGGAATTGGTAAGGAGTACCTGATATGGACCTTTCCATCAAGGCTGAAGGAAATTATTTTATAAATACTTCTTTTAATAGACAAAAAAATCACCAGGCTGAAGGTTATGATGTCTGGTGCTTTTGTCTCCTGGGAGTTTGCTATGGAAATATTGTTCTACCAGGGCATGGCGTATGTCTATAAGCCTTAGTTATTCCCTTATAATATTGGAGAATGCCTCCTTTAATCAGTTTAACATTAAAAGCAGAGTGAGCTAAATGCATCAGCTGTGCTGTGATAATTTTAAAAGGTGACAACTTATGTTTTCCAAAAGGTGCAGACCTTAGATTTAATAGGACCAGGGGAAGTACCACTGACCAAGACAACTTCAGTCCTTCCATAAATTTCACCAGCTGAGTTTTGATAATGCTATTTGTTCCTTCAACCAGTTCTGAAGATTGGAATGGTAGATACAACGAAAGTGTTGTAATATGGACCAGAGTTCACAGATTTGTTTTATGACACAGCCTATGAAGTAAGCTCCTCAGTCACTATGTAACTCTGAAGGTATGCCCCATGGAGGAATAATCTTTTCTAATAGTCTTGAAATGGCTGAGACAGTGGCACATTGGCAAGGGAATACAATAGGAAGACATACAAATCATAACAAAAACATATTTAGAATCTTGAGAGAGGGGTGACTGGATGAAATCTATTTGCCAAACCTCAAAGAGTTCATTAGGCATGCCAAATGACCTGGAACTGTCTGACTTGTCTTTCCTTGGTTGAATTTTGGACAAACAATACCAGACAGTTGTGCCCTTTTGGCATTCATTAAAATATTTCTCCACCAATACTATGTTATAAAACTTATAAGTTTATCAGTTGCCCAATGAATCATCTGATGTGCCATTTTGAGTGAGGATTTTTTTTCATTGATTCCGGTAATACCACTTTATTATTGAGACCATACCACATAAATTTCATGCCGGGCAAAAAAAAAAAATGCAACCATTATGAGTTCAATAAAATTTTTTATTTTAGCTTTATCCGAATCCAATTTTGAGTGGACAGAAATTTTGATAATGGCCAAGGAAGAGGGAAGTTGAATTGAATCTAATAAATTATTGATAAAAAAAAGTTTTATTTTAAGTTTTGTTTCCTTTGGAGATTAAAAATCATGTTTTCAACGCATATTGAAATCATGAACAACCATAAAGTCATATTGGCTATCAAAGTAAATATCCACAGTTTCATACAAGCCCTGGTCAAGGCATAAAGTTTTGCAGTCATTTGCAGTGGGGCTACTTCAACTACTTCAGAAAAAGGTCATAATAGCATATTCAGCAAGATATTTTTCTTCGTTGTCTGTCATAAATGATCTATCATCAAACCATGAAAGTTTTGCATTTGGTATAAGGGCTTCTTGTAATTCAACTGTAGGTTTAGTAGCTGGTCAGTTAGATATAGATAGTCATGGGGTGTCTCATCATCAGGTAGGGGAAGGAGGGTTGCTGGATTACTATTATTGCAGTAAGACAGAATAATATAAGGAAAAGTCCAGAGCAAGATCTCATAAGTAGTGGGTCTGCTTGCAGAAAGATGTTAAGTATGATGAGAGTTGAGTAATGCTGCTACATCATGAGGAGCATAGATAGTAAGAAGAGAGCCCATGACTCTATCTCTTCCATAGATTTAGTTAAAGCCACGATGGCTTAGATAACTCTCATGCAGGGAGAAACCCCTTAGCTATTAAATATAATTTTCTTTATTATTATCCAGTTTCAGGTATTCTGTTATAAGCAACAGAAAATGATACTAAGATACTTTCTAAATTTACTTTTTTGAAAGAAACTTAAATAATGTCTGAATTTAGAGAAAATTATTCTTCCCAATACAGAACACACCTTTATGCCTATCTTATAATTTTTCTTACCAGAAACATTTTATTTTGGGGGCATACTTTGTACACACAATTATATACATTAATTAGAATTTTAAATTCTTAGTTACCTTAATTTCTAGCAAAAAAACTTAGGAAGTAAGCAATTTTGAACTGTCTGGATAATAATAAAATGAATTTATTCCTTACAGTTAGGAAAGCCCAAAGTCAAGGGGTCACATCAGTCAGTATCTTCTTGCTGGTGGGGACCCTCTGGAAAGTCCCCACAGCAGTGCTGGATGGCACATGGTGAGGGGGCTGAGCATGCTATCTCAGTTCTCTCTTATAAAGCTGCCAGCCCACTCCCATGATAACCCATGAATCCATGAATCCATGAATGGATGAAGAGCCCTCATGACTCAATCACCTCTTAACGGCCCCACCTCTCAATACTAACACGTAGGGGATTATGTTTTAACATGAGTTTTGGAAGAGACAAACATTCAAGCTATAGAAGGAAGAAAAGAGAATATAGAAAAGAACCAGTAAGTAGGAAAAGGCATTGTGAAGAAAAGTATGAACATGCATTTTTGATAAGAAAAGGTTAAAAAGAGAATCGTTTTCAAAATGATAAGAGGAAAAAGAAAGTAATTTTTTTCTCCTAAAGTAAGTGGCTGATTATTTAAGAAAGAGAAAGTATAGGACAAGGCAGAAGGCCTAACTAAGTTGTAGAAGGTCTGAGTAAGCCACGAAAGGGTTGTGAAGCATGAATTTATGAAAGAAATTTTATGCATGATCAAGTTAGCTATAATTAGAAGGGAATTATATATGTCTTTCTAAAGATTGATCTTTGAGGCTGGGTGGAGATTACACACCAGTAATCCCAGTACTTTGGGAGTCTGAGGCAAGAGAATTGCTTGAGTCCAGGAGTTCAAGACCAACCTAGACAAGATTGTGAGACCCCATCTTTACAAAAACATTAAAAAATTAGCTCAGTGTGGTGGCATGTGCCTGTAGTCACAGATATTTGGGAGGCTGAGGTGAAAGGATCACTTTCGCCTCAGGCCTGGGAGGTGGACACTGCAGTGAGTCAAGATCATGCCACTCACTCCAGCCTAGGCAACAGAGCAAGAACTTATCTCAAAATAAATAAACAAATAAATACTGATATAAAACTAAAATTTGTTCCTCTATGTTACAGGAAGATTTTCTTGAAGAATTTATCTGTTTTTAGTAAAATTTGCAAGCAGTTTTGATTTAATTCTGAAATCGGTTTCTTTACATTTTCAGTCATCTGAGCTGATACTTACAATTTAGAGCAATGTTTTCCTCCAGTATAACTTGATTCTATACTCTTGGCTTTTCCTGATGTGTCCAGATTGTTCCGTGTAAGCAGGAAGTTTCCCATGCTTTTACTAAAAGCTATGTATTTTCCTGCTCAGGGTGCTAGTTTTCTTGTTTACATTCCTCTATAATATGGAGTACACTTATAGCCTTGAACACATACTCTTCCTGTGTTTGATTAAAGTACTTTCTCATCGGGTTCAACTTCCAGGTTAGCTACATGGGCTTTCTGTTAGGAGAAACCGTCACGTTGCAGGAGGCTTTCTTTACCTTTTTGGTAACTGGTCTAAAAAACAAAAATTTTACATTTTATAAAATGTTCATGTTGTCTTTATTAGTTTTGTGATGACTTAAGAAAACTGAGTTTTGAAAGGATTTAGGGGTTTTCTTTTGTTTTTACATCCACGTAACTTTCTGTATCACTTTTGAAGTCTTTGATCACCACTCTGGTTAAATAAATGACTATTATTTCACCTGTGTTCCTATTTTGGTCAAATGTTTTGAACTTTTTGATATCCTTGTTGGGATTCTCAAGGATTCTTGATCCTTGGGAACTTTTTTGAGCTTTCGTTTTGAACTTTTTGATATCTTTTTAGGCTTCCCAAGTATCAAAACTTGATCCCAAGGATCAAGTTTTAAATTAAGTCTTTTTTGACCTTGAACTAACTTTGGGATGTTCCAGAGACCCCAGAACTTCTTAAAAGACTCATAAAAGTGAGATATTGTGCCAGGCACAGTGTCTCATGCATGCCTGTAATCCCAGCACTTTGGGACGCCAAAGTGGACAGATCAGTTGAGGCCAGGAGTTCGACACCAGCCTGGCCCAAATGGTGAAACCCTGTCTCTACTAAAAATACAAAAATTAGCCCTGCTTGGTGACATATGCCAATAGTGCCAGCTACTTGGGAGGCTGAGGCAGAAGAATCACTTGAACCCAGGAGGCAGAGGTTACCGTGAGCCAAGATTGCACCACTGCACTCTAGCCTGGGTGACAGGGCAAGATTCTGTCTCAGAAAAAAAAAAAAGTGAGATATTGTACTAAATCAGGCTTATTTGGGATGTTGAATTATATTGAAAGCCTTGTCAAATGATCAATGATGCTAGAGCTTTTTTCAGTGTTATAGGTATATTATTTCAAAAATTACATAGATTCAGAGAAATCTAATGTTATCAGTCACAATTTCAGCTGTTATGTTAAAATGTTGTATATAACAGAAATAACAAAATTTCCATATCAATTGCTGATTATAATATACTTTTATCAAATTTTTAACCATGGCTATTCTAAGTCTCTGTCATTCACAGTTTTGATTCTTCTCTAAAAGCACTTTCAATCAGATTCATGGAAAAGGCTCTAACAAATATTCTTAAATACAGGTTTCTAGTAACTTTAAGATTAGTGGACTAAAACAAATTTCCAGAACTCTGGTGAAGAAACTGATGAATTTATAAAGCTGCTAGTCAGGATCAAGCGAAACAAAAATTACATGAGATTGAATAACTAATAATGTTTTATGACTTTTATTTGAGACGTTGTTGGTTCTTTACTGTTTTTCAGACTTAAGAAAACTTTTTATGTTAAGCTATCTATAGTTTACAGTAATTTGGTAAAGCATACTCATATCAACAAAATTATAAGCATTTACTTCTTCTCCTGCTTGATTCCTCCAAAGTTAGGAGACTATCAGTGAGTATTCTTATTTTGATGGTAATATAACTGTCTGTGTAATTTCAATAAAAGTCTCCTCCCTATCGTTGGAAACATTGCTTATATTACCAAGATTTTCACGGGAATGTCATATGTGGGAATGTACATAGAATGCCTGGCTTCAAGGGTTCTCACCCTTACAGTGAGAGAGTAAAAATGATCACTTTCTAACAGGCTCAGGAACCTCAAACAGGAGGTAAAATATGAAGTCATTTTTAAAATATGACTTCATATTTTATTAAGACATTTTTAAATCTAAAATTCTTATGTAATGACTTACTAGTCCTGCTGCACTTATATAAATAATTAGACTAAAATTGGTGAGACTAAAAACTTATTTTACAAACAAATTTTCCTCACTCTTATTATCTTTGTTAGGAATCAAAAAGACCGTAGAGAGAAAAGTTATGTGTTTCCACAACAAGCTACAATACACCCATTTAGATTGTAGCCCTCTGTATTGCTTTTTTCATTATCTACCTGTAGGTTAGACTGACTTTGAATTCTTCTGTGTTCCTCCAATCCAACTTTCTTCCATAATGTCACTAAAAATGTAAATGTTCTCTGTTCCTGGAATCCTATATGCTGACACTAGATAATTTTTAAGAACCAAATCTCATCTGATCTGATCTATGAGCCACATAGAAAGTCCAGACTACTTGATGCCATAATTAGGGACCCAATGCCATAACCAGAGACATGCAAATCAGAACAAGATGTTAACAGCTTTATGCCGTAAACAGCTTTTCCCAAGACACTGGAACAAGACACCATATTATAATGAGAATTTTATCCCTCTTAATGGTGAAAGGTAGGACTTTTTCCACTTGGCAGGAAAATGATGTAATTGAAATTTTTCACTCAGTAGTTTCTGCTGGACATTTGACAAACCTTGACCTAAGAGATCTTTAGTCAACGTAGTGGGTAACTTTGGCAATGTCCCTAATACGACTGTTGCTCACTCTCTGCTTTAATTCAACCCAGTCATGGGATACTGGATGATAAAATTGTTCTATATTATCTGTTTGTTAGGTGAGAATGTGTCTGTGATATTGCTGATATTACATGCTGTACCTGGAAAAATTCCTCTGGAGAAGTTGTGACCCACATATACAAAATAAGAAAACAGGTCACATAATTACAACAGGTCTCACCTAGTTACCCAAGGTTATTTGATTTATTCATTTGATTTCCTTTAAGCTGAGGTTCATGGCTAAAAACCACTATGCAAACTGAGATTTTCATATTACTAGTAATTTTACTTTACATTTTCTTTTTTAAGAAAGCCTGTTTTTGTTAGTCCATTTGCATTGCTATAAAGGAATATCAGAGGCTGAGTAATTTATAAAGAAAAGAGGTTTATTGGCTCAGTTCTGCAGGCCGTACAAGCATGGCTTCAGCATCTGCTTCTGGTGAGGGCCTCAGGAAGTTTACAATCATGCTAGAAGGTGAAGGAGAACCAGCATGTCACATGCTGAGAGAGGGAACAAGAGAGTGAGGAGGAGGTTCCAGGCTCTTTTAAACAACCAGAAATCGTGTGAACTCATAGAGTAAGACTCACTCAGTACTGTGAGGAGAAATCATGTGAACTCATAGAGTAAGACTCAGTACTGTGAGGATGGCACCAAGCTGTTCATGAGGGATCCAACCCCATGTTTCAAATACCTGCCATCATGCCCCACCTCCAACATTGGGGATTATGTTTCAACATGAGATTTGGAGGAGACAAAACATCCAAACTATAACACTGTTACTTGTTAAATTTCTGCAGAAGTGCAGCTCCTAACAGAATAAAGTTTGACCAGCAATTTGAGATGATAGCCAGTGCCTATAGAACAGACAAAATTGAACTTAACAAAGGACTCTAGGTAGACTGAATCTGAAAGCCACTCCCTCCAAACTTACCTTGTTGCTCAAATGTGGCTAAAAGGGTTTTGACAGTGACTCCATGTTACCAGGCACTCCCTCTGATGTGGGACCAGACCAACAAACTAGGACTGATGTATCCCAGCACCAAGGGATAATGAAAATCTAGCTATAGAATGATTGATCAATGATGCTTTTGGTAAAAGATCTCGATCTAAAGGGCAAATGTAAAAGTTATCACAATCAAAATAGAGTAACTTGTGTTAAAACCCTGACAAATGAAGTCAAGGAAGGCCACGAAGGGTTCGCATGCATGAATGCTTGATAAGAACTATCATAAAAGGTTCTACAAAAACTACAACCTTGTTTTGTTCCCTCCAAATCTCATCTCTTTGTATGTGCAATTTCACACACAGAAAATTACTTCTGCGAGGATATCTACCATGTAACTGCCTCTCCAGCCTTGGACTAATGCCACTCTTGTTACTGATCCTTGTAGCCAAGGACTGTTGTTTCAAAACAATTAAAATAACTGTATTCATTTTGCCTTTGAAAACTTCTCCTTGACCTAGGCTATAGTTTACTATAGCTTGTATTTTCATTGCACTGCCCATTCTCAAATGAATGTCATTTTCTCTTAAACAGTCTCTCTCTGTTATTTAGATTGATATCTTTCTGCACAAAAAGAGAGAATAGGAGCTGGTAATTGAGGCACCCTAGGCAGGAGGACTTAGGATTTCCTTTAATTGATAGAATGCTATAAAAGCATTCTCTTCACAGTCTAGGAGATCTAGTTTGTCAAATTTTAGAAGGGTATATAAGGCCTGACCTATCAAGGAAAAATTAAGCATCCAGTTTCAACAGTACCCTGCCAGGCTCCAAAACTCTCATAATTGTCTATTAGTCTGAGATTGAGGAAAGTTTAAAATGCCCTTAATTCTGCTAGGATCTGAGAGAAGTTCTTGATATCCAACAGAATATCTTTGATCTTGAAAATCCTAAATATTTGACAGCCTGAAGTTTTTTCTCTGGAAACTTTATGGCTTTTGTCTGCTAGAAGGAATGAACAGTATCATGTTCATAAACCTCTTTAGAAGGGAAGCAACATCATCAACAAACTGCAAGAGAGTCAGACCTTGAGGGAAAGACATGTCTGTTAAATCTGCCTTCAGTCTCTGTGAAAAATGAGAGGCTTTCAGTATATTCTTAAGGCATTATTGTCCAGGTATGTTGTTGTCCTTCACACACGAAGGCAAATAAAAGGAAGGGTTTTGGGTCATAATCCCAAAAGACAGTCTCAAATGTCATAACCCTGAATGTTGAAATATTAAAAGGTCAAAATCCCAAAAACATAATTCTGGAAGAAATAAATTTTAACTAAAAAAAATACATTTATGTACTTTTAAAATTAGATTTTATTTTAATTTTTTTAACTTTGTATTTTTGTGGGTACATAGTAGGTGTATATATTTATGGGGTACATCAGATGTTTTGATACAGGAATGTAATGTGAAATAAGCACATCATGGAGAATGAGGCATCCAAAAGGAGGTTTATTTGAGAAACATAAAAACATGACAGAACACTTCATAGGCTAGTTCACACAATAAAATAGCAACCATATAACAATATACATATTTTGCAAGCATGAACAGGTACACTAACAACAGTTGCAAGGGTATAATAGTTATGAGCAGATGAACCATATTTATTAAAAGTAGATCAAAAGGCAAAATGTATAAATGCGTGTCACTACGGTTGGTAACTGTGTGCACTCAGTTTTATAAATGTAGTCATCTGAAATACTGTGACAAGACAACCTAAGTTTTTTGCCGAGATCAATCAAAAACTAAGATTGCACATGCAGTTGTCCAGATAGTCAAGATCAAGAAATTTAACCTTTTACAAATGCAGGTGCACAAAAATGACGTCTCTTCATTTATTGAGGAAGTTTCAACATTTTTATATACATGCACAACATTGTGATAGTGCACTTTTACGGAGTCAGATTTGCAAGATTGAATAAAACAAATCTTTACACCATTTATATCTCCAGTATTAAAAATGATGTGAAGATGAAATATATAGCCTAACAAATTGGCACTATATGTGAAGGGTCAGAAGTTGCAAATGCTTAAATAATTTGACAGCGGAAATTTCTTGTAAGTTTCCCTGTGTTTGTATGTCTTCTATGATCTTCAAAACACTTGCTGCACTTGTATTTGGAGAGTGGTTGTACAAATTTGAAAGTCTGGTTATTGCTTGGCTATTATAACTAAACGACTTTCTGATTTTGCAGCACCAATAATAATTAGCTTTTAAACTTTATCTTTCACCATTAAGTAGAGTCATACACTAAACTTATCATAGCTTTTTTGCAAGGAAACAATTTCAAAGATCTCTTGCATACATAGTAAGAAGGAATGATATTTGTTTCCCCAACATCCAATCTGTATTAGTCAGGGTTCTCCAGAAAGACAGAACCAATAGGATCTGTATATATAGACTTATGAAAGATTTATTAGGAGAATTGGCTCGTGCAATTATGGTAGCTGAAAAGTCCCACAGCAGGCTATCTGAAAGCTGGAGACCCTGGAATGCCATTAGTGTGGCTCATTCCAAGTCCAAAGGCCTCAGAACCAGGGAAGCTGGTGGTGTTAACTCTCAGTCCTGGCCAAAAGCCTTAAGACCTAAGGGGCTGCTAGTGTAAATCCTGGAACCTGGAATTCTGATGTCCAAGGCAGCAGAAAAAGTCTGTCCTAGCTTTCAGAGGAGAGAAAGAGAGAGAGACCAATTCACCTTCTGTATTTGTTCTCTCTGAGCCCCCAGTCAGTTGGATGGTGCCCATGAACACTGGGGACAGATTTTCCCCACCTAGTCCACTCACACTCACACACTTCTCTGCTGGAAACACCCTCACAGACACACCCAAAACAATGCTTTACCAGGTTTCTAGGTATTCCTTAATCCAGTCAACTTGACACTTAAAATTAAGTTCACGAGTCCACCCCTTGTCAACTTGGCACCCATATGTATCTCCTTAAACCGTACCTAATTTCCAAATAAAGAAAATAACAAGGTAATAGTTCCATCTAATATGACACAATTAACATAATGAGTACAACCAAAAAAGGACTAATATCTTCACCAGAATTTGGCTTTCAAGATTTCAACATTCAAGATTTTAATCTTTTGGGCAGGATCTTATACATTTAGGATTTTAAACTTCAGGGATTTTGATCTTTCAGAATTTCAACTTTCAGGCTGGGGCATTTGAGGTTGTATCTTTGAGAGTTATGATCAGCACACATGGGAATGCTAAAGAAAAAAAGCACTACAGGGCTGGGCACGGTGGCTCATGCCTGTAAACCCAGCTCTTTGGGAGGCCAAGGCGGGCGGATCATCTGAGACTAGCCTGGCCAACATTGTGAAACTCTATTTTAAAAAAAGAAAAAAAGCACTACAAAGGTTGATCACTGTGAAAATAATTTACCATCTGTGGGGATGCAAGTCAAGCCAGGAGGGTATGCGGATTTGGAACAACATGGTGTCAAGGAATGAGACTGTTATGAATGCCTCTTAGGTTTTGTACAAATCTTCATCCTCATCTACGAGGTTTCTTTACAGGAAGGACAGAAGTATTATAGGACTAGTACAAAGCATTATAAGATTATTGGCTTTATTTTCTTTTATAATTGGTTTAATTCTTGCAAGAGCTTCAAGGCTTATTGACTATTGTCTGGTTAGTTGGGGGCTTTTTTGGGTCTATTTGAATCTTTAATGGGGGAGCCAAATGGATTTATTCAATGTTTGTTAACAATTTAGCCCAAAGTTCCTCAGGAACCTCTTTTGAAAGACTCAGTATCTTTGTTATTTAAGTTAAGGGCAAAAATTCCCCAAGATGTTGAAGAATTCTTACTGTTGTTAGTAAAAGCAGGGGTTAGGCCAAGGCACAGTGGCTCATACCTGTAATCCCAGTATTTTGGGAAGCCAAGACAGGAAGATCACTTGGGGCCAGGAGTTCAACACCAGCCTGGGCAACATAGCAAGCCCCTATCTCTACAAAAATTAAAAAATTAGGTGTGGTAGTGCGTGCCTGTTGTACCAGCTACTTGTGAGGCTGAGGTGGGAGGATTGTTTGAGCCCAGGAGTTTGAGGCTGCAGTCATGCCACTGCACTCCGGCCTGGACAACAGGGTGAGACTTTGTCTCTAAAAAAATAAAATAAATGAAGAGGGGGTTAAGTGGATTTCAAAAATTATTTCTCCCTTTTGGGAAAAGAAAATGGCAGCATGAAACTTTCTAAGTCCCTTCCAAGTAAGTGAACTGTGGATGAGGGAACAAGTGTAAAATAATGACTGTCCCAGAGAGGATCCGATTGAAAAAGCAAGGGTAAAGATTTGTAAACTGTTAATGGTCATTAGAAACTCACACCATTAGCCGGGCGTGGTGGCTCACGCCTATAATCCCAGCACTTTGGGAAGCCGAGGTGGGTGGATCACAAGGTCAGGAGATGGAGACCATCTTGGCCAACATGGTGAAATCCCATCTCCACTAAAATACAAAAAAACTAGCCAGGTATGGTGGCACACGCCTGTAGTCCCAGCTACTCGAGAGGCTGAGGCTGGAGAATTGCTTGAACCCAGGAGGTGGAGGTTGCAGTGAGCTGAGATCATACCACTGCACTCCAGCCTGGTGACCGAGTGAGACTCCATCTCAAAAAAAAAAAAAAAAAGAAAGAAAGAAAGAAAGAAAAGAAAAGAAACTCCCACCATTTGAATTTTTTCAGTACTCAGTACTTGAGGAAGGGGCTGCTTGAGGCTGATGGAGGTAAACACAGAGAAGGTTGCTCAGTGTCGAAAAGGACAGTGAGAACCTCCTTTCCAATCATTTGGAAAGTTTCACCTGAATGATAAAGAGGCAAGATCTGAAACATCACCTTGTTTCCTGGGAGTACCCTCAGTCCATAAGGGACATAGAAGCCAGCTTATTAAGGGGTTGTTCAACAGATTTTAGTTGTATGTGTGTGTATATATGTGTATATATATATATATATACATATATACACACACATACAAATATATATACATATATTTTCCCAATGTCTAGGCTTTTTGTAACAGTGACAGACCCCTTTAAGATTTGATTTTCTGGTGTTAGACTGCTATATTTTATTATGAAGGTAGAACGTTAACGCTGTAGCATCATTATTTTATTTGCCTCACATTATTGATCTTAGAAATTATTTGGGATAATTGATTGTCCAGGTTAACTAAATCAGTGGTGGGTATTGTTTCCAATTAAGCCAACCCTGTTTAACTAGAATTGCAAGATCTTCATCTAAGCCGTTTATGAACATAGAATTAAAAGTCAGTTTGGTAGACTTAGCATCCACGGGGAGTATTCAGTTTTTCTTGAAAACTATTTCAAGAATAGTTGTATTGTAATAGTAATGTACTGCCTCGCCTTCCTTTTGGATGCAGGCCTGACTCTTGTTATAATCTGTTGGTTTAGGGAATACTTAAAACAATGGCTCAGTGTAAAGTTTTGGCTCTTTCATGGCCTTTTTCCTTATCAGGAGGCATACTGCATTGGAGGTCCGTTAGAGGACTGTTCCAGCCTGCTTTTGCTATTCAGTGTTGTGCCTGACTTTCTTCAACAAGCATATGTATTAACTGATAAAGGTCAGAGAAACGAGGTTCATAAGTATGGATAACAATTTGAAATTCTTCCGCAAATTTATGAGGGTCTTCAGTAACATTGGATAACTCTTTAGCCAGAGCCCTAAGTTTGGCTTTTGTCCAGGGTATATAAGAAATATTGAGTGGCCTCATTATGTGGATGGAGATTGAAAGAATGAATTTGAACAGGTTTAACATAAACAAGGGAATCAAGAGAAGCTTCAGTGTCAGAAAAGTAGAAAGGAAATTCAACAAGTCCAGTATATAGAGGAAAAGTCAGGGAATGAGAGTTGGAGGAAAAAATCTGAGCCTCAAAGACATTTGCTTTCTTAATTTTTTATTTGCCTCTGTGAGTTTAGAGACTGTGTTTTGGAGAGCAGTAGAGTCTTGTAAGGCAAGTGCAGGAAAGGTTTTCTATAGGGAATTTCCACAAAAAGTTGTTTTCATAGGCAATTCATTGGTTGGGCTGAAATCCTAAATTGCAAACCAGTTCTCATTGGTTAATGAAGGCACTCCCAGCTGATCGATGTTGAAGGCCAGTGGATATTATTTAAGTCTATTAGAGCATTCTGTGGCTAGACCTTTGTGAAAGAATTGCACAATCTCCTGCCTCCACTTTAGAAAGCTGTAGCCCTAATTGCTTTATTTTCTTTCACACTGGATATGTTTTGTTTGTTTTGTTTTGTTTTGAGATGGAGGCTTACTCTGTCACCCAGGCTGGAATGCAGTGGTGCAGTCTCAGCTCACTGCAACCTCTGCCTCCCAGTTTCAAGCAATTCTCGTGCCTCAGTCTCCTGAGTAGCTGGAATTACAGGCGTGCACCACCCCACCCAGCTAATTTTTTTTTTTTTTTTTTTTTTCTGTAGAGATGAGGTTTCACCATGTTGGCCAGGCTGGTCTCGAACTCCTGGTCTCAAGTGATCCGCCTGCCTTGGCCTCCCAAAGTGCTGGGATTAAAGGTATGAGCCGTTGCATCTGGCCACACTGGAAAAGATTTTATATAAGATTCCCTACTTATTACTTTACTTGAAAAAACTTATTCCCATATAGCAACAATCAGAATTAATAAGAGTTGTCCCTTGCAGACTGCTCTCTGCCTGTCCACAGCCCTCACAGGGTACCTTCACCCACTTTTCCTACCTGCTTGGCTCTTGGGAGTGTCTGTTGGCCGCCTCAGGCCTGATACCTTCAGCTACTCAGCTGCTCTCACTTCCTGTATCCTGAGTCCATGCTCATCATACAGCCTTCTAGGGCTGGCCTGAATTCTTTTCCTGATCTACAGGGAGAGAATATGCTAGTCATGTTGATGTGAGAACTCTTGCCAATATAACAGTTTTATGTGCCATGGAACTATACAAACAAACTGGCAGTTTGATTTTACTTATCAGTTTCTAGTACGTCAGCCTTCAAGAGATGGATTTGTTCTTGGTGTATGCACAAAACCAAGCATTGGTCTTCAAGGCTGAGAGTCAAAACAGAAATTTAGTTGCTGCTAAATTCATAGTGATTATGCTCCCTGATAAAATGACTTGGGACTGAACTGCTGAATGTCAGCATATGAAATCCTCTACAAACTGAACTTTCCTAATCTGTATTTCTGTATTCAGAAGGTATTTTGCACATTTTTTTTTTTTGAGACAGAGTCTCACTCTGTCACCCAGGCTAGAATGCTGTGGCGCCATCTCAGCTCACTGCAAACCTCTGCCTCCTGGGTTCAAGTGATTCTCCTGCCTCAGCCTCCTGAGTAGGTGGGATTACAGATGCCCACCACGACAACTGCTGAGATTACAGACGTGAGCCACATGTCTGGCCTGATTTTTTAATAAATCATTTGCTTTACAACATTATACTTTTATATGTAGGGGTGTGTGTGTGTGTGTGTGTGTGTTTAAAAATCAGAAAATGAGAGATAAAGTTGGTAAAAGAGCAGATAAAAATTTCAGTTCAAAAATTATTGGCCGAGCATAGTGGCTCACGCCTGTAATCCCAGCACTTCGGGAGGCTGAGGCAGGCGGATCACCTGAGGTCTGGAGTTCAAGACCAGCCTGGCCAACATAGTGAAACTCTGTCTCTACTAAAGATACAAAAAAATTAGCTGGGTGTGGTGGTGCGTACCTGTAATCTCAGCTAGTCAGGAGGCCAAGGCAAAAGAATTGCTTAAACCCAGGAGGCAGAGGTTGAAGTGATCCAAGACTGTACCATTGCACCCCAGTCTGGGTGACAGAGACTCTCAAAAAAATAAAATAAAATAAAATGGTCTTTGTCTTTGTAGTCACCCCTTCCTGCAGAGGGCTGGTATATGTTTTTGGTTGCTTAATTCTGTTAAGTTAGCATTTCACAGCTCTTCATAAATTGTTTAAAAAAAAAATTCACCTTTTCTAATGATCTAATTCTTATCTTCTCCACTTTATTAATGTCATTGCCTCTGCAGTCACCCACTAGCCTCCTTTATTTTATAATTTAGAAAATGTCCACCTACATATTGCACCTTAATTGTGTCATCTGCCAAAAAGCCAGTTGATTCGGAAAGAAAATCTGAAAAACACTTCCTACGCATTCACACATTGCAGAGGCCTTACATCACAGACATTTGGGAGTCCCAGTGTGTCATGGAGAACTTTAGGACAATTCATGCAGAAAACAACTTAGGAAAAGATGAACTCTGAAAGATTCTCTTTAGCACGAGTGTTGCAGTGCTGATTCATGTAACAGCTCAGAAATGTTTAAGGTCTTAAGATCATGCCCCACTGCAGCCATAAACATAGACATCTCATTCATTCATTCATTCATTCATTCAAAAAAAATGGTTATTAAGCATCTACTATGGACATGTGGCAAAAGATACACCTAAAGCCAATGGAAAGCAAAGTTTTTCTAAACTCAGATCAATGATCATAATGATGATGATGATGATGATGATGATAGTAAAACAGACGTTTTTTGTTTCTGCAGTGACCATAAGTGATTTGTGCTGTTTTGTTTGCTGTATTCCAGAATAGAACCGTTTGGCAGCTTATAAGAATTCCCAGAAAGTACCAGGTAGGCCTATACTTATGATTTGTGTTTTTCTTTTATAAAGGAGTATCTTTGGATGTTGAATTGCAGATTGCTAAGGAATGGAGGCTGGAAGCTGACAGCTAATTAGAGAATATTTTTGAATACTGCTTCCAATTAATTTAAAAAATAAACATCAGAATGTCAAAAATTTATTTTCTATCTCTGTCTCTCCTATGTCATTCCTATGTCAGCATAACTTATGGTTAAAGCATCTTAAAATGAAAAGTAAACATGAAGTATATTGACAAATAACAAATTAATAGATCTCAAAAGTATGTCTCTAAAATCACATTTGTAGTTGATTAATAAATCGATCACAAAAGGATCCTAACTGAGCAACTTCTGAGACCATTAATTTCTACAAAATGGAATACTTCTAAGGCTGACATTTCAATAACTAAAATACAAAAGGCACATTTCATCTTCAACATCAGATAGAGGTGTTTGGGTCAATTCTTCATCAGGGTACAAACTTTAAGTTTATATTGCTTTGCTTTCTGAGAATCAAAGAGAATAATAGAAGAATAGAAATAGGACCACATTTTTGAAGGACCAAAAATTGATGTTTTAATTATAGAACTGATAAACCAGCTCCAGCCACTCACGCTCACTCTGGGATTGGCATAGGAATGGGTTTTATCCCAAAAAAGTGACATACTTTTTACTTTAAGTGAGTACTTAGAATTCAGATTGAGATGAGAATATCAGATATATAGATATTTTGTTTTTTGAGACAGGGTCTCTCACTCTGTGTCCCAGGCTGGAGTACAATGATATGATCATGGCTCACTGCAGCCTTGAACTCTTGCACTCAAGCAGTCCTCCCACCTCAGCTGCCTAAGTAGACAGGATTACAGGCACATGCCATAACACCTGGCTAAAGATATAATTTTAAGTTAACATTAGTGTACGTAAGATCTACTCCCTTTTGTCCTAAAATAAATCAGCTCAAATAAAAACTTATTCCTTTTTCTGTAAACTCTGTAAGCAACAAGCCAGCTGAAAAATAGTGTTCTGGAAGCTATATTGTTGAAACTGTACTGAGTTACCATTAACTTTTAAATGATAAGAGACACTGCACTATTTTATAACAAAAAGTGACAAAACAATGACTTTGAGTTTCACATGAGAATCCTGTGATTAATTTTGAGACTGCCTTAGCAAAACTTAAAGATGTGGAACCAGTGAGGACATTTGACAGGAGTGGACTTGATATGGTATTTTATTATAGAAGGGGAAAAAAATCAAGCTGAATGCCAAGTATCATGGATTCTGTAAGAAACCACAGAATGACCTGCTGGGAGATAGCATACATATTTACCTGCACTGCTCAAAGCAACTACCAAGCTGCTCCGGTCATGAACAGCAGAAGGCAGATGACACCCCCCTGACTGGTATTTGTTTTGAAAGGCAAGGACTGCAATGAGTCCATCCCTTTCTAGAACCACGGGCTTCAGAACTGGATACTTGGGATCTGTGTGACCATGGCCAGTTTTCATAACCTGAGTCTAACATTTTACCTCTAACATTAATAAATTATTATCTGCCAAAATAGAATAAAAATACTTATCCCACAACAACACAGGGTTGTTGTTGTAGGGTCAAATAAGATCATATCTTTAGCAGTGTGCCTGGTAGATATTAAGCGCCCAACAAATGAGAGGAGTTAATGTGACTTCCCTCACCGTCCACTGCTGCTGGAAGCAAAGGAACGAGCTGCCCCTTCTAGATGCTGCTTTGCTTTTGCTTCACAAATGTCACCAGAGTAGAACTACAGCAGCTTCTTCTGGTTTCTTCCTAGAGGATGAAAATTATACATTTAAAGACATAATGTATGTAAGTCCACCCTGCTGACATTGATGAGATGCTAACAAAGAGAGGTTGTTTTCCTGAGGAGGATTGATGGTGGAGAGTATCTGTATCTACTTCTGTGTGAGGGTCACCCAGTGTAATTTATAATGCCACTATAAACCAAAAATAAAATTCTGAGCCCTCCCCCCCCAACAAACTGACTATGAATGGACCCCCTCCTCTTGACCAAAGGGACCCAAGGAAACCTGAAAAACTAGTTCATGGCATGATGAGAAAGAAGGGGATCTCCTCCTTTTGGAATTCAGGCACAACTGACCAGCATTAACCTTAAAAACAGAGATCTTAACACTGACAAAGCAGACTCTTTGTAGCAATAAGATACCAAGTTCCAACCTGACTTTAGTATCACATGGCAGATACAGAAGGAAATAAAAATATATTACCCCAAAATATGCTTCTCTGCCATATTTTGAAATGACCCTGCAAAGCCATCTTTTGTAGGGGAAAATTCGCATCTGTAAAGAATCTCTGATAACTTAACTAGATCTTTCCCCATCTAGCCCCTCCCAGTCTTGAAGAGGTTAACTGAGAGTCTACCACCTTTTAAAGGTCTAAGTAGGACACATTTGCTGTCTATTATTTTTAAGGGCAGCCACCTATGAGACTTCATCTACATAATAAAAACCTTGGTTTCCACAACCACTTTTCTTAACCCAGACACTCCTTTCTATTGATTCCAGGTCTTTAGGTAATATTAACTGTTTCAACCAATTGCCAATCAGAAAAATCTTTGAATGCTCTCCTGACCTAGAAGCACCGCCTCCTGCACCTCCTCCCTTTGAGTTGTTCTGCCTTTCCAGACTGAACCAATATATACCTCACGTGTGTTGGTTGATGTCTTTTTTTTCTCCCTAAAACATATAAAACGAAGCTGTAACCCAACCTCCTCTCAGGATCTCTTGACACTGTGCCTCAGACCATGTCACTCATATTTGGCTAAGAATAGAGTTTGACTTTTTTCATCAATACCACTGTGCCCATAGGAAACAGGTGAAAACCATTTTCCTTATTATGAATGGAGTTAACCTTTCCCCATCCTGGCTGGGCATGGTGGCTCACACCTGTAATCCCAGCACTTTGGGAGGCCAATGTGGGCAGATCACTTGAGGCCAGGAGTTCGACACCAGCCTGGCCAACATGGCGAAACCCTGTCTCTACTAAAATACAAAAAATTAGCTGGGCATGGTGACGGGTGCCTGTAGTCTCAGCTACTCGGAGAGGCTGAGGCACGAGAATCACTTGAACCCGGGAGGTGGAGGTTGCTGTGAGCCAAGATGGCACCACTGCACCCCAGCCTGGGCAACAGAGTGAGACTCCATCTCCTCCCCCAAAAAAACTTTCCCCACCCCATAATCATTTCCCAACTGAAATCATTGCTCACATATTACCTTCTCAGTGAGGCCTCCTTTGACCACCATCTTGAAAACAGCAACCCATCTCATCCTGATTCTGTTTTCTTACATTTTCTGTTTTTTTCTTCCTGAGCCCCACTGATCTAATGGTAAATATTATTTTCAAATTTATTACATTTGTTGATTATCATCTGTCTCCTCCAGCGAGAATGTAATCTTTTGGGGTCAGGATGCTTTGTTTTGTTCCTGGAATAATTGGTAATTGGTTGAATGAACAAATACATAAATAGATTTACTCATATTTGTATATGCAGAGAGAAACTCTGGAAACCTTCCTGAGAAAATAATAACATTTGTTGATATGGTAGGGAAAACTAGAGAGATGGCATGGATGAATTGGAGACAGGAGTAGGAGGAAGATTTCAATTCTTAATTTTTGAACCATGTGAATGATTTTTTATATATATATATATATGTATGTGTATATATATATGTGTGTATATATATATGTATGTGTATATATATATGTATGTGTATATATATGTATGTATATTTATATGCATGTATATATATGTGTGTGTGTGTGTGTGTATCTATATCTATCTCTCTCTCTCTCTCTCTCTCTCTCTCAGACACCACCGTTTCTGAAGTCATCAGCCATCCTTCACAGGCCTGATTTCTTTCTCTCTGCTCTTTCTAAAGAGACCTCTCTCCCTTCTCTTTTCCCTGCACCTCCTTAATTTCTCTGTCAAGCCTCAAAATAGCAAATGCTCTTCCTGCTACATATGCGCATGCATCTATACATATCTTTTCTGTGTCAATATATGTTTTAAGAAAAGTGTGAAATTGAACTTCAGTTTCAAAACAAGAGATATTCTACTCAAACACAGACTATAATAAAAAGTCTTTAATAAAGGCTTACTGAACAACGGCAACAACAAAAACTTGAATTCAAAGAAGGCCAACCAGGGAGAACCATGGTGACTTAAGAGGGTTTGATGAATTGATTGGTAAATGATGGCAACTGCTTTCAAGGGCATTAGCCTTCGTTCCCAGAGACCACGTGATGGAAGGTCCATTATGTAGTAGGTGAGGTGACCTCTGGGCTGGAAACAAGGACTCTCAGAAGTCCTTACTGAGCATTCCCTGAGGCCAGGATGTCTGTGCCTCTGCATGCCACCCCACCACCTTCCATTCTGATCAAAGGACTCATTGGTGTTATGGCATTTGAGGCAAATGCCTCAGAAAGGCTGCGAGAACACAAACAAGCAGATCTACAACGTGGTGCAAAGAAAACAGAAGGGGCACGTGCATTGAGATGTGTTAAATATTGTGAATTCATTTACATAGTCACCAGAGGAAGAACGTGATCTAAAGTCAAGATGAAGCCAAGAGCCTTGCCTTCAAAGCTTTAGCATGTTGGAATATAACTAAAATTTAAAAATATATGTGCTTCATTCTTCTCTTCCAGGCTCTTTTTCTCTCTCCCATGTTTTCCAGCCAGTTTTAGCCAAGTGAATTATTATTCTAGCCAAATTCCTCTAGGAAGGAAAGAATAAACTCAATCCATCTTCATTTCTCTCCTCTGACAAAATGGATAAGACAGTGATGATATCAATCTTTTACTGGATTTTGCTCACAGGGATTTAATGAATATTTGTTAATATACTGTGATAAGCAATGCAAAAATATGAAGGCCAGCAAAGTGATAATGGCCATGAATTACAAATTCCTAAGCCTTTAATATGCAGAAAACTAATTTGTTCTTACTACATTGAGATCTGACCAGCCACAGACCCAATGCCTTTTATGTAGTTCTATGAATTTTAATTATGCAAATAATTAAAATATGAGGAAAAGAGTCATTTTAAATATAAAGATTTATTTCTAATTTCTCACAAAATTATCTCTGTTTATAGAGAAGAGCTGGTGAACAGCGTGTTCCCCAGCATGGAAAATTGTCAGACACATAATTCAATGATCTAAAAATGTCTTGCATTAAAATAAAGTCTAAAAAACATTTTTAAGTTCATTTGTTAGCTTGTCTATTTAATCCACTAATCTAGACAATTAGGCTAATGCAATTGGAAATTGAAAGCAAAATTTTCTATATTGTTGCCTGATATTCTTCAGTGTTGGCAGTTGCTTCTATCCTGAAGCATCGTAAGACACCACTGCTTGAGAGCCTCCCTCTGAAAACAAGACCGTCACATGACGCCAGAGCAGCAAGTAATTGCACATCATTCAGTTCTTTGCTTTGCCCCCTACTTACTCACCGCCATGACTGTAATTACTTTTCCACTGTAGGAGTCACACAATGGAAGAGGAGCAGTTCCCATCACCCCTCTAGGTTACATAATCACCTAGCCCAAAGGGAACAACCCAGATCCTCTGAGCAGCACCCACAGAGAGAGAGTTCAGACCCAAAATAGTAGCTTTGCTTTGAGCAGCAAAAAGAGGATACAATTCCTCTATGACATTCACAAACTGCAATGCAGTCTTTGCAACGGCGACTGGGCTTTCCTAGGGTGCTCAACAGAAGTCACACCCCAGTGGTCAAGTGGTGGAGGAAGGACCAAGACAGAATCAAAAATCCTAGCAGTTGCCATGGCAACAGCAATAGGGCAAAGAAAGGTTTCCAGAAGCAGGTCTGTCTCAAGAGTTTATAATGCAACCATATGCTGTCTGTGTCTAACACATGCTGAATGAAGACAGATTCAGTCTGTTTTCTGACTCCCTCCATCAGTTTGCATTATCTGGTGAAATTCTGGAGAGGCAAGTTAGATGAGTTCTCAGACCCAGGTCTTCAAGTTAGTCTATAACAAAGAAGGCTTGGGCCCTTTCTTTCTTTCTTTGTGCAGGAAATGCAGGCATAAGGCATCACTGATGTATGTTTAGCTCAGTTGGCTGAAATTTTTGGTTGTACTGTAACCTTTACCAGCCTCTAAATGCAGGGCAGTTGATCTAATCACAAAACAGATTCAATCATTATTGTACTACTTGGAAATACTGAGTTAATCCAGATGCCACAAGGGAATATTCCTTCTTTGACTCTGAATTTGTTTTAGAAAAAGCAACATGAGGACATTTCTTTTTCTCTTGATTCCTGTGTTGGTTTATTGTATGTGTCAACTAGAGCAGGCCACAGGTTACCCAGATTAAACATTGTTTCTGGACTTGTTGCAAAGGTACTTCTGGCTGAGGTTAACATTTGAATTGAGTCTATTGTTGGACTCAGCAAAGTAGATTGCCTTCCTCAATGCGAGTGGGCATCACCCAATCCATTGAAGGCCTGAACAGAACAAAAGGTAGAAGAAGGGAGAATTCACCCTTTTTTTCCTACCTCACTGCTTGAGCTGGGGCATCTAACCTCTTCTGCCCTGGGACTGCTCCCCTAGTCAGCTCCCCTGGTTCTCAGGCATTTGGATTCAGGCTGAATAACACCACTGATTTTATTCAGTCTCCAGCTTGCAGATGGCAGATCATGGGATTTAACCTCCATAATCACATGTGCCACTTCCTCCAATAAATGTCCATGTGTGCATGTGTGTGTGTGTATCTCCTATTGGTTCAAAGTTCATCCATGTTGTAGTATGTGTTAGAATCTTAGACTTTTCTAAAGCTGAATAATATTCCATTATATGGATATATCACATGTTTTTCATCTGTTGATGGACATTTGAATTGTTTCAATCTTTTGGTGGATGTGGATAATGCTGCTGTGAACATTGGTGTACAAGTATCTATTTGAGTACCTGCTTTCAATTCTATTGTGTATATATCCAGGAATAGAATTATTGGGGCATGTGGTAATTCTACTTAACATTTTGAGGAGCCATCAAACTTTTCTCCACTATGGCTGCATGATATTTTACATTCCTGCCAAGTCCTCCAGCACCCCCTTTTAAAAAATTCATTTCTTCTAAAAAAACAAATAAACAAGACACATGTGCAGAACATGCAGGTTTGTTACATAGATATATGTCTGCCATAGTGGTTTGCTGCATCTATTGACCCATCCTCTAAGTTCACTCCCCTCAACCTCTGCCCCCCCCCAATAGGCCATGGTGTGTGTTGTTCCCCTGTGTCCCTGTGTTCTCAAGTTCATCTCCCACTTATGAGTGAGAACATGTGGTGTTTGGTTTTCTGTTCCTCTGTTAGTTTGCTGAGAATGATGGCTTCCAGCTTCATCCATGTCCCTGCAAAGGACATGATCTCATTCATTTTTATGGCTGCATAGTATTCCTTGGTGTATGTACCACATTTTCTTTACCCAGTCTATCATTGATGGGCATTTGTGTTGGTTCCATGTATTTGCTATTGTAAATAGTGCTGCAATAAACATACATGTGCATGTGTCTTTATAGTAGAATGGTTTATCATCTTTGGGTATATACCCAGTAATGGGATTGCTGGGTCAAATGGAATTTCTGGTTCTAGGTCCTTGAGGAATCGCCATACTGTCTTCTGCAATGGTTGAACTAATTTACACTCCCACCAACAGTGTAAAAGCGTTCCTGTTTCTCCACAGCCTCACCAGCATCTATCATTTCCTGACTTTTTAATAATCACCATTCTGACTGGCATGAGATGGTATCTCACTGTGGTTTTGATTTGCATTTCTCTGATGATCACTGATGTTGAGTTTTTATTCGTATGTTCATTGACTGCATAAATGTCTTTTTTTGAGAAGTGTCTTCATATCCTTTGCCCACTTTTTGATGGGGTTGTGTTTTTTTCTTGTAAATATGTTTAAGTTCCTTATAAATTCTGGATATCAGACTTTTGTCAGATGGGTAGATTGCAAAAATTTTCTCTGATTCTATAGGTTGCCTGTTCACTCCGATGACAGTTTCTTTTGCTGCGGAGAAGCTCTTTAGTTTACTTAGATCCCATTTGTCAATTTTGGCTTTTGTTGCAATTGCTTTTGGTGTTTTTGTTCATGAAGTCATTGCCCATGCCTATGTCCTGAATGGTATTATCTAGGTTTTCTTCTAGGGTCTTTATGGTTTTAGGATTTACATTTAAGCCTTGAATCCATCTTGAGTTAATTTTTGTATACGGTATAGGGAAGGAGTCAGTTTCAGTTTTCTGCACGTGTCTAGCCAGTTTTTCCAGCACTATTTACTGAATAGGAGATCCTTTCCCCATTGCTTGTTTTCATCAGGTTTGTCAAAGATCAGATGGTTGTAGACGTGTGGTGCTATTTCTGAGGTCTCTGTTCTGCTCCATTGGTCTGCATGTCTGTTTTGGTACCAGTACCGTGCTGTTTTGGTTACTGTAGCCTTGCAGTATGGTTTGAAGTCAGGTAGCATGATGCTTTCAGCTTTGTTCTTCTTGCTTACTATTGTCTTGGCTATATGGGGTCTTCTTTGGTTCCATATGAAATTTAAAATAGTTTTTTCCTAATTTTGTGAAGAATGTCAATGGTAGTTTAATGGCAATTGCATTGAATCTATAAATTACTTTGGGTAGTATGGCCATTTTCACAGTATTGATTCTTCCTATCCAAGAGGATGGAATATTTTTCCATTTGTTTGTGCCCTCTCTTATTTCCTTGAGCAGTGGTTTGCAGTTATCCATGAAGAGGTCCTTAATATTTTTTGTTAGCTGTATTCCTAGGTATTTGATTCTCTTTGTAGCAATTGTGAATGGGAGTTTATTCATGATTTGGCTCTGTGCTTGCCTATTGTTGGTGTAAAGGAATGCTTGTGATTTTTACACATTGACTTTGTATCCTGAGACTTTGCTGAATTTACTTATCAGGTGAGGAAGTTTTGGGGCTGAGATGATGGGGTTTTCTAAATATGCAATCATGTTATCTGCAAACAGAGACAATTTTACTTCCTCTCTTCCTATTTGAATATACTTTATTTCTTTCTCTTGCCTGATTGCCATGGCCAGAAATTCTAATACTATGTTGAATAGGAGTGGTGAGAGAGAGCATCCTTCTCTTGTACCAGTTTTCAAAAGGAATGCTTACAGCTTTTGCGCATTCAATATGATATTGGCTATGGGTTTGTCATAAATAGCTCTTATTAGTTTGAGACATGTTCCACCAATACCTAGTTTATTGAGAGTTTTTAACATGAAGGATGTTGAATTTTATCAAAGTCCTTTCTTGTATCCATTAGATAATCATGTGGTTTTGTCTTTGGTTCTGTTTATGTGATGGATTTAATTTATTGATTTCCAGATGTTGAACAAGCCTTGCATTACAAGGATAAAGCCAACTTGATCATGGTGGATAAGTTTTTTGCTGTGCTACTGGATTTGGTTTGCCTGTATTTTATGGAGGATTTTCGCATCTATGCTCATCAGGGATATTGGCCTGCAGTTTTTTGTTTGTTTGTTTGATGTGTGTCTTTCTGGTTTTGGTATCAGAATGATGCTGGCTTCATAAAATGAGTTAGGGAGGAGTCCCTCCTTTTTAGTTGTTTGGAATAGTTTCAGAAGGAAGGGTACCAGCTCCTCTTGGTATTTCTGGTAGAATTCAGCTTTGAATTCGTCTGGTCCTGGGCTTTTTTTTTGGTTGGTAGGCCATTAATTACTGCCTCAATTTTAGAGCTTGTTATTGGTCTATTCAAGGATTCAACTTCTTCCTGGTTTAGTCTTGGTAGGGTGTATGTGTCCAGGAATTGATCCATTTCTTCTAGATTTTCCAGTTTATTTGCGTAGAGGTGTTTATAGTATTCTCTGATGGTAGTTTGGATTTCTATGAGGTCAGTGTTGATATATCCCTTTTATTATTTTTTATTGTGTCTGTTTGATTCTTCTCTCTTCTTTATTAGTCCATCTAGTGGTCTATTTGTTTTGTTAAGTTTTTTTAAAAACCAGCTACTGGGTTTGTATAATTTTTGGAGGGTTTTTCAGGTCTCTATCTCATTCAATTCTTTTCTCTTAGTTATTTCTTGTCTTCTGCTACCATTTGGATTAGTTCGCTCTTGCTTCTCTAGCTCTTTTAATTGTGATGTTAGAGTGTTGATTTGAGATCTTTCTAGCTTTCTGATAATAGGCATTTAATGCTATAAATTTCCCTCTTAACACTGCTTTAGCTGTGTCTCAGGGATTCTTCTGTGTTGTCTCTTTGTTCTCATTGGTTTCAGAAAAACTCCTTGATGTCTGCTTTAGTTTCATTATTTGCCCAGGAGTCATTCAGAAGGAGGTTGTTCAATTTCCATGAAATTGTGTGGTTTTGAGTGAGTTTCTTAATCCTGAGTTCAAATTTGATTGCATTGTGGTCTGAGAGACCGTTTGTTATGATTTCAGTTATATTGCATTTGCTGAAGAGTGTTTTACCTCCAATTATGTGGTCGATTTTAGAATAAGTGCCATGAGCACTGAGGAGAATGTATATTCTGTTGATTTGGGGTACAGAGTTCTGTAGTTGTCTACCAGGTCCACGTGATCCAGAGCTGAGTTCAAGTCCTGAATATCCTTGTTAATTTTCTGTCTCATTGATCTAATACTGACAGTGGGGTGTTAAAGTTCCCACTATCATTGTGTGCTAATCTAAGTTTCTTTGTAGGTCTCTAAGAACTTGTTTTATGAAGCTGGGTGCTCCTGTATTGGGTGCATATATATTTATAATAGTTAGCTCTTGTTGAATTGTCCCTTTTACCATTATGTATATGCCCGTCTTTGTCCTTTTTGATCTTTGTTGGTTTAAAGTCTGTTTTGTCAGAATCTAGGATTGCAATCCTTGCATTTTTTTTTTTTCTGAGATGGAGTCTTCTCTATCACCCAGGGGAGTGCAGTGGCACAATCTCAGTTCACTGCAATCTCTACCTCCCAGGTTCAAGTGATTCTCCTGCCTCAGCTTCCCTAGTAGCTGGAATTACAGGCACCTGCCACCATGTTCAGGTAATTTTTGTATTTTTAGTACATACAGGGTTTCACCATGTTGGCCAGGCTGGTCATCCACCTCTGACCTCTGGTGATCCACTGACCTCTGGTGATCCACCCCCCACTCCCTCCCAAAGTACTGGGATTACAGGTGTGAGCCATAGTGCCTGGCCACTCCTGCTTTGGTTTTGGTTTCCATTTGCTTGGTTAATTTTCCTCCATTCCTTTATTTTAAGCCTGTATGTGTCTTTGCTCATAAGTTGGGTCTCCTGAATACAGCACATTGATGGGTCTTGACTCCTTATCCAATTTGCCAGTCTGTGTCTTTTAATTGGGGCATTTAGCTCA
>CAUYLG010017934.1:0-82304 GCA_963573385.1 Cacajao melanocephalus | reverse complement strand
GTGTGGCTCCTCCGCCGGGAATCTCCTAGTCTGTGGGCAACAAAAATTCGTCTGAAAGTGCGGCGTCCACTCGCTCTCTGCGCTTTCACTGGGAGCTGCAATCCTGAGCTGTTGTTAATCGGCCATCTTGGATCTCTCTCCCACTTTCATTGTTTAGATTACAAAAAAAAAAAACCTCTTGATAAAGCAGCTTACCCAAAATAACACAAGTAAAAATAGACAACCTGAATGTTCTTAGTGAAGACATTGATCCATAATTAAAAATCTTCATTCTAAGGAAGCTCTAGGCCAACATGGCTTCTCTAGCAAATTATACCACAAAATTTAAGAAAAACTGCTACTCTTCCACAAACTCCCCCAGAGAATGGTGAAAGGTGGATCATTCTCCCAATGCATTCCCATCACAACTTTATACCAAAAGAAGAATATGTAAACTTTATTGAAATAAAAAAGCCAGCTAGACTAGTTGAAAAATGAACATGATCTGAAGATGCACTTCAAAAGGATATACAGATGGCCAATAAACTTATGAAAAGGCTCAACTTCCTTACCCTGCAGGGAAATGAATGTTAAAAACACAGTGAGGTAACTGTACACACCCACCAGAATGGCAACATTAAAATCAAGCATCGAGGAGGATCTTGGGTAATTGGAACTCTTACACACTGCTGGCTACAGTATAAATTGGTTACAGTCACTTTGGAAATGGTTTGGTAGTTTTTACTGAAGCTGAAGATTCATATGCACTATGTCCCAGGAATTTGTCTTCTAGATATATAGCTAACATAAATAAACGCATGCAGTTAAATACAACAATTTCAAAGCAGTATCATTCATGATAATCCTGAAGATGAAACACTATAAATATCCATCAACCACTAAATGGATAAATGCATTACATATAGTATACAATAAAATTATCCACTGCAATGGAAATGAATAAATTATAGCTACATAAAAAATGTGACTGAGCTGGGTGTGGTGGCTCTTGCCTGTAAATTCCAGCACTTTGGGAGGCTAAGGCAGGAGAATTGCTAGAGCCCAGGAATTTGAGACCACCCCAGGCAACATAGTGAGATCCTGTCTCTATAACCAAATTTTAAAAATTAGCTGGGTGTGGTGGCACATGTCTGTAGTCCCAGCTACTCAGGAGGCTGAGGCAGGAGGATCACTTGAGCCAAGGAGGTAGAGGTTGCAGTGAGCTATGATCACGCCACTATACTTCAGCCTGAGTGATAGAATGAGACCCTGTTTCAAAAGAATGTGGATGAATCTCCCAAATATGATGTTGAGTGAAATAAGCTAATCACAAAGTTTTCACCATGTTGATCAGGCTGGTCTTGAACTACTGACCTCACAATCCACCCGCCTCAGCCTCCCAAAGTGCTGGGATTATCAGTATGAGCCACTGCACCCAACCTGTTGTTTTTTACACAAAATCCTGTTAAGGTTTTTTTAAGTTCAATTCTTGGTCAAGGGGTAGGAACCTTTCTAAGTCACCTTTTTCTCTGTACTATTTCTAAGTATTCTGTACAGTTTGTACATAGATTTAGGATTAAAGTAATTTTAAAAACTCTATAATTTTTTGTTCAGGCACTGAATTCTGCTGAAATGAAGGACCTTGCCTTGCACAATGAAGATGACATTGAGCTAGGGATTAGATGATTTAATTTAAATTGCATCCATAACCCAGGCCACCTTGAACAAATTATTTAACCTCTCTGAGCTCCAGTGAACAGGTTTGCAAAATGAGGATAATAATGTCTGTATTTCTGCCAGACTATTGAGAGGATTAATGAAGTAACCTATGAGGTTGTGCTTTGACTCTACGTGGACCTAGTGTATCATCAAGACTGAGATTTTTCCTGCAGTGAAAAGATAAATGAAAGATACTTGTGACTGTTAATCGCTTCCTTTAGGGAACAAGTTCTTCAGATGATTGGAAACATTCATCAATTTACCATCTCTCTGGCATAGACATCAGCAGAACCAAGCGTTACTGGATGGATACCTCAATCTGCACTCTCAGGAAACAGAGTTATGCTTCAGGAAAGGAAGGAAACAGACTATTGTTTTGCTTTTGTCTTGAACACAATGCTTGGGTGTTAACATACACAAAGTCTTGGCATCACCTCTTGAGATTGTGTAGTGGATATTTTTTGAGGTATAGCTCCAGCATCCCATGATCCTGTCATTGTGCCCTTATCAAGAATAGTGGACCCCTGGAAGCCATTTTTTATGATGTGACCTCACCCTGGGTCACAGATGATTGGCTTAAAAAGGGGCAGCTTGCTCCGGCTGGCCCAATCGAAGTATCTCTTCCAGGAGCTTGGAAAATGCCAGCCTCTCTATTAACTGAAGCTGAATCCTTTAACCCTTTGATGGGATAATAACCTTCTTCTTTATAGTTATTAAAAGTGAGATTTTGTATTCCATTGACTTTTGTCCTAATTCAGAGGATAGAATTTGTCAGTAGTGGTAAGACTAAAAGTATACCTGTTGGTTTTTCTGCCTCTTCTATCTCCCATGCTTTCTCTCTCCCGTTCTCCCCTTAGTTCTCCTATCCTCCCTCCCCATCCCAGTTCTTTTTCTAATCATGCACATAAACAAAGGGATAGACAAATTCACACAACAGTAGTACTTGTCATGAACATTTTCCCCTACACTGCTGTGAAAGTTTTTTAAAAAACCAACAAAATCATAATAGACTTTCCCATCCACAACCCCCATTCCTTACCAGCTGTTGAATTTTATAAGCCAACAAAATAAGCTTGTGGCTGGACAAAGCAGCTGCAGAAGAGGCAGACAAATTCATTTCTAGGCCAGCAGTTCAATTGGACACAACAAAGAACATGGTGTGGCTTTTTCTGAGCACTTGAAGTAGAGGCAGGATTTTTGCTGCAGCAAACACAGGCTGCAGAAGCTGTGTGATTTGTGGTACTTCATTCGATAGGAGCAACAATTACGAAGAAGCTTTGTGTCATCACTTGTCTCCAAACAACTATTTTAAAATAATGACCCTCACAGCCAAGTTTATACCGGTATCCTCTCTACCACCCACTGCCCCCCATAAGTAGCTGAGAAGCCAGTCTGGGGGTTGTGGGAGGGTAGGGTCTTCCCAAGAGGAACGAAACACTGGAGAGAGAGAAGAAGAAAAGAATAAGGAGAAATCATTTTTCCTGGTCTCCTGATGGCTTTCTTGTTCCTGGTTCCTGTTGTTCTTCAGTTATATGAGACACTCTGGCTGCCTTATAATAAATCAACCTTTGTTTTTTTTGCTAAAGTTGGCTTGAGTGATGTTCTGATACTTCTAACAAAAGAAGTCTAAGTAATACTAAGAGATGGAACTTCCCTCCTTTTCCAAAGAGGAAACCGAGAGTCAATCAAGTGAAGTAACTTGCCCAAGGTCAAATGGCTTTTGTCCCCAGGTTTATTTAACTCCAAAGACCAGGACCTTTCCACTGAGCTGACGAGGACAAAAAATGTCTAAGCTGATGTCAGCCTGGATTATGAGGGCACACTGCCTTGCCAATCTCCTTCTTCACTCTCTGCAAGAAGTCATCTAATAAGAACCTAATTCATCGTTTATTTGTTTTATTCCTGTGCTTCCTTATAATTCATCTTCCCATTTTTCTGGTCAAGAGGAAAACCTTGCCTCCAGCCACAGCCCTGAAAATCTCTTGAGTTATGGTAGGTTGATGGAGAGGGATTTGGAAACAAGAGATTTTGGCTCATCTCCTCTCCGATCTGAGGCCAGGCAGCGTGCTTGCTGTTTAACTCCTTTTATTTAATTGTGTACTTAGAGATTAAAAAGCAAGTGGTGGCCGGGCGCGGTGGTTCACGCCTGCAATCCCAGCACTTTGGAAGGCCGAGGTGGGTGGATCATGAGGTCAGGAGTTTGAGACCAGCCTGACCAACATGGTGAAACCCCGTCTCTACTAAAAATACAAAAATTAGCCAGGAGTGGTGGTGCATGCCTGTAATCTCAGCTACTTGGGAGGCTGAGGCAGGAGAATCGCTTGAAACCAGGAGGCAGAGGGTGCAGTGAGCCGAGATCGCATCACTGCACTCCAACCTGGGTAACAGAATAAGACTTCCATCTCAAAAAAAAAAAAAAAAAAAAAGAAAAAAAAGCAGGTGGTGAATTTTAGTCTTGCTAGTCTTCCAAAGATCAACGCATTCTAGTTTCCCTTCCACCCTGTCTCATACACAGGCATTTCTGAGATGAAAGCAGTGGGCCCTGCCATTGAACAGAATTTATGCGTTTAAATTTTCTTTATTTCTGTGAAAAGGAGAACAAAGTAAATATCATCCATAAACCTAAAATCTTAGCACTCTCTGTGTTTGGAATTTGGTAGATTTTTTTTCTCCATCCTTTTTCTTACACGTTTCATTTAGAGGTGGTATCAAATGTCTATTTAATTTTGTAACATGTTTTTAAAAACTTAACAGTATAAGCATTTCCCATGTTGCTGCATGATTTTTACAGCCATAAATTTAAGGATAGGTAAAATTTAAGATTGTTGTGTAATGATGGTGGACATTCACGGGGGTTCTTTAATACCCTGTATATAGCTTTCCTTTCTCCAAAGGCCAATATGCTTCTTAATAGGAGATGAGCCAACTATTCCTTCTCCCCACTTCATAGAAACCAGGACAGGGGAACAGGATGTGAGTTCAGCCACACGATGCTTTAAACCTAGTGGGAGAAGTGCGAAGGTACAGGAAGATGAGAAACGATTCCCTGCATAGAGGTGGCACTGAGGCTCTGGCAATGGCAGCTGGGGTGTGAAATGGTGGTGGATCCAGAGGCAGCATCTAATGTCATTCCTGGGGCACAACCCTGGCTCTCCCTTCCCACTTCTCAATCTCTCTTGGTTCCTGCCATTCCCAATCCAGGTCCTTCTTCCTCTTCATGGACTTAGAGCTCTCCATTCCCTTTATAATAATTTCCTTTCTGCCTATGTTAGCCAGAGACATATCATAGCCAGAAACTCCATCCCTGGAACTAGGCTTTCACAGCTTGGATGCTTGAGTTCATTCATTCTGTTCAGTTAAAAACTATAAAGCCTCTACCACATATCTTGTGTTGCTCTAGGAAGTAGAAATGCAGTAGTAAGAATCAGCTTTTAAAAAATCATCACTCGGCTGGGTGTGGTGTCTCATGCCTGTGATCCCAGGACTCTGGCAGGTCGAGGAAGGTGGATCATTTGAGTCCAGGAGTTTGAGACCAGCTTGGGCAACATGGCAAAACCCCGTCTCTACAAAAAATACAAAAATTAGCCAGGCATGGTGGCGCATACCTGTAGTCCCAGCTACGTGGGAGGCTGAGGTGGGAGGATGCTGAGCCCAGGAGGTCAAAGCTGCTGTGAGCCATGATCATGCCACTGCACTCCAGCCTGGGTGATAGAGAGAGAGAAAAAAATCACCACTCACATGGAACCTACTTTCTAGTGGAATTTTGGTATGTTTTAATGGAAGATAAGGTTGTATCTGAATTACTATTGGTAAGGGTAAGCAAAATTTACAGTGATGTGAACAGTTGAAGAGAGGTGCTTATAATGTTCCAAACGGTTGAACCATATATAAACCCTAATTCAGAATGGAAAGCCTGCATCACCTCTACTTGCTTTAAGCTATACAGTCATGGGTCACTTAACAAAGGAGACATGTGCTAAAAAATGTGTTGTTAGGGGATTTTGTCATTGTGTGAGCATTATAGAGTGCGCTTACACCAACCTAGATGGTATAACCTCCTACACACCTAGGCTATATGGTATAGCAAATTGCTTCTAGGCTAAAAACCTGTATAGCATGTTACTGTACTGCATGCTGTAGGCAATTATAACACAGTGGTAAGTATCTGTATTTCTAAACATATGTAAATATTGTAAAGATTTTGAAAAAGTACAATAAAAACAAGGTATTATAATCTCATGAGACCACCTTCACATACGCAGTCCATCATTGACCAAAACATCGTTACAAAGCATATGACTATATTTATGTGTTTCCAAATATATCAGCAGTGTATGGAAGTGCTCCTTATCCTGACTTATTGCTGACATTGGATATTATCAACATTTGTTAAATATTTGCCAGACATCAGGAAGAATAGCATCCATTAGCTATTCTTCCTGATGTCTGGCAAATATTTAACAAATATTGATAGTAGTATCTTGCAGCAAATCACAATGGCACACATTTACCTATGTAAAACCCTGCACATCCTACACATATACCCTAGAACTTAAAGTAAAAGTTGAAGGAAAAGAAAATATTTGCTGCAATAATTTTTGTCTCTTTAGAGTTTAAAAAAGGGTGAGCATATTTTCATTTTTGCTCATGGTTTGTTCATTTTTGTGTAATTTGTGTTCTTTACCTTGTTTTGTTTGTTTTCTGTTGAGATGTTTGCCCATTTCTTATTGCTTTGCAGTAACTCTATAGTCTAGATATTATTTCTTTATCTATCTTATTTGCTGCAAATATTTTCTCTCAGCCTATTACTCGTTTCTTTTAACTTTGTTTATGGTATCTTTTGTAGTGTAGATTGTTTATTTTTGTGTAGTCAAATCTGTCACATCTTTTCATTTTTACCTTCTCAGCTTTATGTCTTGCTTAGAAAGGCTTAGCTTTAGAATTATAAAAATATTATCTAATGCTTTTGCAGTCTTGTGCTTTATCTTTAGATATTTAATACATCTAGAATTCGTTTTCATATGTGGTATGGAGGAGGAATCTAACTCCTTTTTTTTAAAATGGAAAGTCCCAACACAATTTAGTAAATACTGATTCTTTTTTTCCTCAACTTCAAAAATGCTGCATCATACACTGTATGTCCTCATATTCGTGCTTCTGTTTCTGAGATGAAAAGAATTAATTCTAACATATAACTAAACTCCAAATCAATATTTCTTATGGAGATGTGCAATTTCCCAATATCAAAACCAATCTAATTTTGTTGCAAGAAGTGGTTCCCACCCAACTCTGACTGTTCTTTTGATTTCATACCTTCACCATTATGGCTGATTTTTTTTCTCACAATGCATGTTACCCTGGGTTGCTCCTGAAACAGCTTACCAATAAATAGACTTTATTTCCCCAGCAAATAAGGGCAGGTCTGGTAGTTTTTTCTCTTTCGCATATTCCCCAACCCTATAGGGTTTTTTTTGTTGTTGTTTGTTTGTTTATTTTGTTTTTTGAGACAGAGTCTCGCTCTGTCACTCAGACTGGAGTGCAGTGGCACAATCTCTGTTCACTGCAATCTCTGCCTCCCAGGTTCAAGTGATTCTCCTGTCTCAGCCTCCTGATTAGCTGGGACTACAGGTGCATGCCACCACGCCCAGCTAATTTTTTGTATTTTTAGTAGAGACAGGTTTTCACTGTGTTAGCCAGGATGGTCTCGATCTCCTGATCTTAGGATCTGCCTGCCTTGGCCTCCCAAAGTGCTGGGACTACAGGTGTGAGCCACCATGCCCGTCCCCCTATAGGGAGCTATGAAGTAGCTAATTTCAACAGACTTTGCCTTTGGATTATTCTTTATGCCTTGTTCTTATTTGGTTCCAGGAGGACTCGTAATATTAAGGACTCTTAGGAGTAAGAAGGAGATATAGGTTATTCTAATAATATTAGAATCACATACACATACGAATCACATAGGTTCCTACGTTCCATCCCTAAAGTTTTTGATTTATTGGGGTGAGATTTAGCCCTGGAATTTGCACTTTAAAAAATAGAGTAGGCTCTTCTTGCAGCCTACTCTATTATTTGTAAATAAGATAACAATTAAGCAACCAAAGCTGTGAGAAAAGAAATCTGGTATAGCAAGTGGTTCTTTAGGGCCACTGCTGCTATTTTAATAACAAAGGATGCTACAAATAAACTCTTTGGTCCTATTATTCCCAAGGCCACTTCGACATTTATTTCAATGAAACAAGCTGGCGGTGTCTTCCTAACTGAATTAGCAACGCTCCCCAAAAAAAGAAAAAGGAAAATCCAAAAGCACCAGATTGATGTTGATAACATCACTGTCGATTACCTTTCAGAATGAATGGAGACTATGCCATTACACCCACACACTTCTCCCTCTTCCAAAGGCACTATCTACGGAGAGATTCAGACGCTAACATCCGTCAGTTGTTGTGGAAGCTGACCTCGAATGAACCTTTGCTTCTTTTTCTACCGTCTCGTCTGGAAATTATTAAGAGATAGATTCCAGAGCCAAAACTTGAGAAAATGCCAGGTGGTTGTTTATTCTGCTCTGGATTTTTAGAGATGGAAATGCACCAAAGGGGTTATGCATGTAATGAAGGGAATCATAGTATTTTAACCTGCCGTCTGTACATCAAGGCCTCATTGTGTCTTGCTGAAAAAGGTAAGTGGGTGCTCTGTTTGAGAAAGGAGAGAGGAGAAGTGACGTCTGGTAACTTTACTTCTGATAACTAAAGTCCAGACCCAGCAAATTAGTTTATTTATAAAGCATCTCACTTCTCAGTGCCAATGCATATACACAGAACCACCCTTGTCTCTGCACAAATATGCATGCAAATGCATGCACATAAGTTGTGCTCCTTTTGTTTTCACAGTTGCAGAATGATTGCTGTACCCAAAATTGCATTCCTATTTAAGGCAGGAAGAAGGGGAAAGGACAAAAGGATAAAAACCTCAAGCTAGTTGAGTCCATCCTTAACAGGAGCTCTTCCAGAAGCCTGCCTAGCAACTTCCGTAAACATCTCCACTGCTGACTCCAGCAGCAAGGATAGCTGATGAGTATTGCAGTAGGGAATATTCTACCTTGCATATTGAATAGAAAGATGGGGATGCGGTTGGTAGCTAAAATAGGGAGAATTAATGCCAATACTTAAGTAGCAGTGTCTGCCTTTGTTTACCCCAAATATTTCTCAAACCTATCCAATTTTCTCCTTCCCTACCACCAACATCCCAGTGAAACCACAATCCATTCTCACCTGGACATTCTTCTAACTGGTCTTCCTGCACAGCAAAAGTATGTTTATCTTTTAAAACTTACATCTATTATGTTGCTTTGCTCGTTAAAACTTTTAATGTCTTCCTATATTAAAATAAAATCTGCACATGTTTTTATGACTTAAAATGCCCATATGACTTGATACCTCCCACTTATCTTTTACCTTCTTTCCTCCTAGTTTATAATAGTCCGGGCACACTGGCCTCCCTGCAGTGTTTTAAAGCATGTCATGCTCTTTCCAGTCTTAAGGACTATGTACTTGCTTCTCCCTCTGCCTGCCTTCTCTCATTCTTCAACTTTTTGGACCATCCCATCTGGAACACTGTGATGGTCTTTTTGAGGTGACAACTTGGCTAAGCTATAGTCACTAGTTTTCAAACAAACAAATACGAGTCTAAGCTTAGCTGTGAAGGTCTTCTGTAGATGTGATTAAAGTCCATCATCAGTTAACTTGAAAAAAGAAAAATTATCCTAGATCATCTCAGTGGGCCTGGTTCCATCAGTTGAAGGGACTTAAAAGCAGAACCAAGGCTTCCCTGAAGAAAAAGAAATTCCACCTATGAAGAGAAGCTTCAATCCGTTCCTAAAGTGCCAGCCTGCCCTGTGGTTGTTGAGCTTACCTAGGCAGGTCCCACAACTGAGTATATCAATTCCATGCAATAAATGTCTTAATATATATCTCCTACTCGTTCTGCTTTTCTGGTTAAACCCTGATGGATACAATCCCCCTCCTCCCACCTACTAGTTGATCTTTATCAAACTGCTGCATTTGTTTACTCAAAAGCATTACTCTTCTTGAAAATTCTCTTGCTCATTTTTACATTTACTGTTCTATATTTTTGTCTCCCCTACTCAGATGTCTGCTTCATGAAGGAAGAATCACTGTCTACCACGTTCAACACTGTAGAACAATACATGGCCCATAGTCCATTGTCAGTAAATATTTATTGAAAGAAAGAATGAATGAGAATCTAGTAATGACATTTGGCCCAACAATTCACTCCCAGATTGCATTAAATTACACTTCTCAGCTGGGTACGGTGGCTCACGCCTGCAATCCCAGCACTTTGGGAGGCTGAGGCAGGGGAACACCTGAGGTCAGTAGTTGGAGACCAGCCTGGCCAACATGGTGAAGCCCCATCTCTACTAAAAACACACACAAAAAAATTAGCTGGGTGGGGTGGCAGGTACCTGTAATCCCACCTACTTGAGAGGCTGAGGCAGGAGAATTGCTTGAACCTGGGAGGCAGAGGTTGCAGTGAGCTGAGATCGTACCATTGCACTTTATCTTGGGCAATAAGAACGAAACTTTGTCTCAAAAATAATAATAAAAATAAAAAAATAAATAAATGACACTTCTCAGTTATAAATGCAGAAATTATCTGAGAAAACTGCAAAGAAAAATGTTTGGGGATTTTGATTATATTGGAACTAACATAAATATTCTCTGATAAGACATCTGTTAAATGAATTGTGGTACATTCATTCACTGAAATGCTATACAACTGTTGAAAATGAAAAGGTGGTTCTATATGTGTGGTTAAGAAAATAATTTCAAGAAATGCTACTAAGTGAAGAAAGGAGGCTGTTGGACTACATATATGGTAATCTTCACAAGTGTTTAAAAGAAAAAGATAACACGAGAAACACACATTTACAAATAGATGCTTTATGAAATATACTTGTGACTAACAAAAGCCCTAAAATAGCTTAAAGTATGAAAGATGGTGAAATCTGCTGGCTAAGTCATTGAGAAGAATTATAAAAGGTAATGTTTAAGGAAAGTTCAGACAGATGGAGTAACTGTTTCTTCTCCTTTTGCCTGGGGCTCTGTGTTTGTTAGTGATGGCTGGGGTGGTAGGTTGTATAAACATCATACTTTCCTTCTCTCTCCTCAAAACATCACAGGGATGTAAATGATGACTTTTCTGGCTACAGTGTATTACTTATTTGGGCTATTCACATCTGGATCAATTGTCAGCACATTTCTTGGTTGTTTGTTTATTCATTCATTCAACTAATATGTTGAACTAAGTACCCTGGTTGGGCATCGAGCATAGGAAAGGACCATCAGGAGACAGTTTTTCTCTTCAAGGAGTGTTATAATTTACTCCTGAACATCATTCACATTGTGAAACCCACATATTACTCCAAACAACTTTTAGAAGATGATAGGGCAGGTTTTGTTATACTCAGAAAATCCCGTGAGGTTCAGTGACTTTTCTGGGAGAATCTGGAATGGTCTCTTAATTGGCATGCAGTACTCATGAAAGCCAGCTCACAGGACCATTCTTTCATTCCAGAAAGTGATTCCAGGTTTTTCCTTTGACTCTTCTATAGAAGGGTGCCTCTTATGGGTTTAATTGTGTCTCTGTAAAATTTCATTTTTTGAAGTCCTAGCTCCTGTCACCTCAAAATGTGACCTTATTTAGAAACAGGGTGGCTGCAGATGTAATTAGTTGAGATGATGTCATACTGGAGTAGAGTGAGTCCCTAATCCAATATGACAGGTGTCTCAATGAAAAGAAAAAGTCTGGGTGTGGTGGCTTCCATCTGTAATTCCAGCACTCTGGGAGGCTGAGGCAGAAGGATCGCTTAAGACCGGGAGTTTGAGACCACCCTGGGCAACATAGTGAAATCCTGTCTCTACAAAAAAAAATTTAAAAACATAGCTGGGCATTGTGGCATGCACTTGTAGTTCCAGCTACTTGGAAGGCAGAGGCGGGCAGATTGCTTGAGACTGGGAGGTCGGGGGTGCAATGAGCTGTGCTTGTGCCACTGAACTCCAGCCTAGGCAACAGAGTGAGATCCTGTCTCTAAAAAAGGGAGCGAGGAGGGCAGAAATTTGGACGTGGACACTCTATGTTCTATAATAACATTTTAGTGTCTACATATGAGTGAGATCATGAGGTATTTGTCTTTCTGTGCCTGGCTTATTTTACTTAACATAATGACCTCCAGGTTCATAATGTCCTTCCATATTGTCTAAATGACAGGATTTTATTCTTTTTTTATGACTGTATATAATATTCCATAGTGCATATAAACCACAGTTTCTATATCCATTCATCCATTGATGGAAATTTAGGTTGATTCCATATCTTGGTTATTGTGAATAATGCTGCAATAAACATGGGGTACAAATAGCTCTTCAACATACTGATTTCATTTCCCTTGGAGTTTTTGGGATAAAACCTCAAAAGCATGGGCAACAAAAGCAAATATATGCAAATGGAATTATACCAAACTAAGAAGCTTCTGTACAGGAAGGAAAACAATTAACAGAGTAATGAGACAAGTTACGGAATGGGAGAATATATTTGCAAACTATACATCTGATGAAGGGTTAATATCCCAGGCTGGGTGTAGTGGCTCACGTTTGTAATCCCAGCACTTTGGCAGTCTGAGGTGAGAGAATCCCTTTAAGCCAGGAGTTTGAGACCAGCAAACAAAGTGAGACTCCATCTCTACAAAAAATTAAAAACTTAGCCAAGTGAAGTGGCATGCATCTGTGGTTTCAGTTACTTGGGACACTGAGGTGGAAGAATCGGTTGAACCCAGGAGTTGGAGGATACAGTGAGCTGTGATGGTGCCACTGCACTCTAGCCTGGGTGACAGAGCAAGATCCCATCTCAGAGAAAAGAAATAAAATAAAGACTCAAACAACTCAACAACAACAAAACCAAATAAGCCAATTAAAAAATGGACAAAATACTTGAATAAATATTTCACAAAAGAAGACATACAAATGGCCAACAGATGTATGAAAGAATGATCAACATTGCTGATTATCAGGGAAATGCACATCAAAATTACAGTGAGATACCATTGTAGTCAGAATGGCTACTATCAAGGAAAAGAAAAAATGACAAGTGTTGGTGAGGATGTGAAGAAGAAGGAACCTGTGCATACTGCTGGTGGGAATGTAAATTAGTACAGCCATTATGGAAAACAGTATGGTGTTAAATTAAATTTAAAAAATTAAAAATAAAACTGTTCTTTGACCCAGCAATCCCATGGCTGGGTCTGTACCTGGCAGCAAACTTCTTCAGCACCTCCTCTCGCAAGTGTTAAGTGTTTAAGGACTATGAGAGTATGACATTTCTTAGTTGTCTGTTAAGAAATAGCTAGTCTAAGGAGGGATAGGAAAAGATAAGAAAAGCGGACACATTCACATAAGACAGCACTGTAATAGAAGTTCAGATGTTACTGGATTTAAGCAACAAGCAAATTATTTCTGTGTCTTCTAGGCTTTAAACATTGATAAGATTCTGACAGGTTTAAATTGTTTAGAGAAGGAGGAAGAACATTTAAGGGAGAAAATTTCAAAGTTGTTTCATTTTATGTGAACCTGAGTTAGAGGAATTTGAAAATATGATGCATAGAAATGTTCATGGAATTTTATTTACTAGACAAATTTGGAACGATTCTCATTTCTCAAATTTAAAAAACCCAATTTATTGTATAACTTCCAAGCTGGCGGGCTGAGTGAATAATAAGGTGTGTTGGAATTATTGCGAAATGTTGATGCATCCTTTGCTGATTAAGCAAAATATTCACTATTCTACATTGCTGTTGTTTAGTCCAAAAACCAATCTTTTGTTTATGGGTATTGAAAATTCTGATTGTGATAATTATTATGTTGCTATTTTAATATTTACAGTTATTATAATTTTTAAATCTTTTATATATTGTGTAACAACATTATCTAGACTTTTATTTTGTGCAGGTGCTAAGCCTGATACAAAAAGTTGTGCCTAAAAAAATCAATAACTTTGGAAAGCTAGATGTGTTAAAATGCCGGAAGGAGACCAAGCATTGGTTATGATAACTGGAATAGTGATTTAGAAGGATGCATTAGAGCTAATGTTGAGAAAAAGTACAACAGACTAGGGTAGGTACATCTTACATTCACAAAATTCTGTAATTGGACAAAATTATGGTGAAAATGGGGAAATTGATGGCTACATAGCTGTAAGAATAATTTTGCTTGTAACTATATATACTCCAAACATTATATATATTCCTGCAGGACAATTAGTCCTGAGATATGTGAATTGAAGAAAAAATTTCTTGCACAAAATGTGACTATCTCTAGCTGGGAAGTCAACTTAAAGTGGAAAGTAGTAGAGGAAAGAAGAGCACAGAGAAATGGAAGCTAAGAATAAAAAAGGGTGCTAAGAGCACGCTGGGTGTGGTGGCTCACACCTGTAATCCCAGCGCTTTGGGAAGCTGAGGCGGGTGGATCACCTGAGGTCAGGAGTTTGAGATCAGCCTGGCCAACATGGCAAAACCTCATCTCTACTAAAAATACAAAACTAGCCGGGCGGGGTGGCATGCACCTATAATCCTAACTACTTGAGAGACTGAAGCATGAGCCTTTCGTGCTGAGGCACAAGAATCGCTTGAACCTGGGAGGCAGAGGTTGCCATGAGCCGAGATCCCACCACTGCACTCCAGCCTGGGTGACAGAGCAAGATTCTGTCTCGAAAAAAAAAGGAAAGGGTTCTAGGAGCACTTGAGGAGGGTCTCCAATTCCCAGGTGATGCTTAGCTTAGTTTAGCAGGCAATAGGGAAACTCCCGAAAGGGTTAGATCAGGCCAGGGACACTGTGCCTGAGACAGTAGATGCTCAGCGAAGTTGAGTGTTGAGTGAATGACTGGTCAGAACCACCCTGTAGAAAATTGTTGGTACCTTTACAGGGAAGATAATAGGTGAGATGTACCTAGAATCCTGAGATCCAACAGGGGCAAGCTCATGAAATTCTTCTGCCAAAATCAAGTGCCCCGAAGGCTTCCACTGCTTTCAAAGAAATAGCAGTGACTGGTTCTTGCTCTTGATTTCTGGAATCTCAGAATTCTGGGAAATCAGGAAAATCAGGAAATGTGAAATACATTTGGTTCATATAAATGGCAACTCTTTTTTTTTTTCCTTCTAATAAGTGTTTGTTGCTGGCAGAATCACACAGCTGTTTCCTAAATCAAAGATCAATTTGTTATATTATTTTTACTAGTGGCTCAGGGGTAATTGCTTCTGGAAAACATCTGTTCTATAATTAGAAAACAAAAGATTTCTTTGCCCCGACTGGGTGTAATTACTTTTGGGGACCAGAGGAAAAGTTTTAGAATTGCCTTGTCAATTCAAAGAGGATTGTTTGCAGTGAAATATGTCTTTTTAATTTTTCCTAAAGTAGCTTGGGGACTGGAAGAAAATCGTGTTTATTAGCATTGTATAGGCAGTAATAGAATAAAGCAAAATTACCAGATGTGTGTGGGCTTTTTAATACAAATAACTCCAGTGATTTCAACTCAGTCAATAACAAGGAATATCATTTTGGAAAAGAAATGAATGTATATCAGAGTGTTAACGGCCCCTCCTGGCAAGTACGTAGATAGTTCTAATTCTAATTCTCTAATTAGAATTAGATTGATTGCCCCTTTGGCAAGCAAAGACTCATACGGATGCCAGGGACTTGCTCTGACTTGCTTTTTGTGGTGACATAGTGTGGGTTTGTGCTCACGTGATTCCATGCACCCTAAGAGAGTGCTGCTCTGAGGCTTGATTTTCAGCCCTGCCTTTTGCTTACAAATGTGTCACCCCCACCCCATCCTTGCCACCCCTCACCGCTGTACCCTGAACTCTCACTCATTTCTGCTGTTCTCCCCACATCACACCTAGGCGCTGATCCCACTCTGTTCATTTAGTCGCTTGACCTTCCCAGTCTCAATTCTACCCTGATGTCACCAGTTTCCTATTGATACATGTGACAAGACAAATGAATCTCAAAATAACTATGTTGCATGAAAGAAGCAAGGTAAAAAAGAGTACATGCTATTTTGTGGCATTTATACAAAACTCTAGAAAATACAAACTAATCTATAGAGACAGAAAGATCTGTGCTTGTTTGGGGCTGGGACTAGAGAAGGCCAGGAAGGAGAAATTACAAAAGAAAACTTTTGAGGGGGATGGATGTGTTCGCCATCTTCATTGTGGTGATGGTTTCATGAGTTGTATAAATGTAAAGTCTGTTTTGTCTGATGTTAGTATGCCATGCCAGGTGTCTTATGGTTGAAATTATATACTTTATATATGTTCAATTGATTATATGGTGATTATACCTTAATAAAGCTTTTTTCTTTTCCTTTTAGAACAACCCACTGGAATTCTCTCACACAAGAAGTGATAGAACTACACATCTGTGCCCAGGACAATCTGATTCTGAAGTCCATGCCCTTGACTACTCAGTAATTACTGCTTCCTTTGTAACGCAAATAGCTACTTGGCGTGATGGGTATGGCTGAACTTCTTTAATATTGCAAGGTTTGGGAACAGGAAATAAGGTTCTTTCATATACCTCTGATGGGAGGGAAGATTAGAGTTTCTGCAGGGTAATTTGCCCATGTCTTGAAAGCTTTATGAATTGCACATATGCTTTCGTTTATCAATTCTATATCTAGGAATCCATCTTTAGGAAATAAGAATAGATTTCTGCAAAGACTTATTTACAGGCAGAATAAACACAATTTTCTCATAAAAATGACAACTTGGAAAATTAATCTGTACCATGCAACCATTGACATTATTTTAATGGAAGAATATTTCCTGACATAGAAAAACAGAGTATATTATTATGTGAATAGATCCATTTTAATAAAATATATGTTATCTGTGTGAAGAAAAAATGGGAAGTAGGTTTTAAATGGTAATATAGTAGTTACTTCTGGTAGAGGAGTACAGATAATGGGTGATTTTAATTCTATTCTTTGTGCTTTTTAAAAATATTTTCCACATTTTTCACAAATGACTAAGCAGTGATTTTATTCATCAGATAAAACCACAAGTAGGTACCATTTAAAGAGAAGGTGTGTGTAAGTTTGCTTTCTCAGGTGCTCTAAAACTTCTGGATGTTTCCTTGGATGTAGTCATCCATTAGGATAGATGCGGGAACATCCCAGGTGTGGGTGCATATTTATAATGACACTGGTTATACAAGTGTAGTTTTTAGGATTAGAAAACCCAGTGGTTCAAAGAAGCAGTGTTCCCAGCTGGGTCAAGTAGGAACCAGGTAACTGGGCCAGCAAGGTAATTGTGGCAGAGAGTTCATGATTAGGAAAGAGACCACATTTTATCCTGATGGAGTTCCCATACCCAGATCAAGGACAGGGCCTGTATGAATAAGACTTTGGGATGAACTGCTGCATCTGTAGACTGGACCACCATTGAGTGTGCAACCTCACATTGGCATGAAGTTGCTTTACCTCCCAGCTCTGTTTGAGACCTTGAGACAAGGTCCTCACACCATGCCTCACTTTACCATCAGCCTTGGTCTCTGCCATGTGGCTGCAGATGCTCTGGTCTACCTTCCTATGCACACTGTTTGGGGTTCCTCTCACTTGGCTCTTCCTCTCTTTGTCTCTCACCCAGCCTTACCCTGTGTCCTCTGGAATCTCTGTGCATGCATGACCTTCAAATTCTCCTACATCCTCAGTCTTTTTACAGACTGCTTCTCTTTGGCATTAAAACATAGGTTTACCCAAGCGTAAGAAAATGTCTCCTGCATATCCAACTATCCACTGGACTCTTAACAATTTCCATATTCCATAGAAAACACACATAGTTCCTTCTTATAGCCTGAAAGGAACAGTGTGAGAGAATGAATAAATTCTTCAGCAGCTATCATTATCTACAAATAGAACTTCTGAGTTGGGTTAACCTTTAGGCCAGTTCTCTACATATGTAAAAATAATAGACCACTTTATTCATCAAAGTCTGAATGAAACATATGAAACAGAACTCTTCATCTTTCCCCTTAAATATGTCTTTTTATTATATTATTTCCCTTTTTGAAAAGTAAAGTATAATTTACATACATACTTTTCATCCAGTTGGTTAATACTTTAACCTACCCAGTCCCCATAACTAGCCAAAGCACTGTAATATCAAGGATGTCACTTGAATAAGATTGAAAAAGAAAAAACGTGCGGAGGCCAAGCTTGATGGCTCACGCCTGTAATCCCAGCACTTTGGGAGACCAAGGTGGGGGGATCACAATGTCAAGAGATGGAGACCAGTCTGTCCAACATGGTGAAACCTTGTCTCTACTAAAAATACAAAAATTAGCTGGGTGTGGTTATGCATGCCTGTAGTCCCAAGCTACTCGGGAGGCTAAGGCAGGAGAATGGCTTGAACCCGGGAGTGGAAGTTGCAGTGAGCTGAGATTGCACCACCGCACCCCAGCCTGGTGACAGAGCGAGACTCCATCTAAAAAAAAAAAATGTGCAGAGCACAATACCAATGTTTCAATTTGACATCTTGCAACTAACTGCTTTTTTATCCCTCCATATTTCCTTCCTCCTCAAATAATATGTTTGCATGTCTTTGCCTCCACAACATTATAAATGCATTGTGTATTTTCTTCATCTACACACATTTGATTTAGGAAGCATCCAGCATTGCACATGAACTATGTAAGGCAGAATACTCAAGAAGTTAGGATTGACTTGATTTGGGCTGTGACTTAGAAGCTGAGTCATAAGGAGTGGTTGCAATGTTCTCCTTTAAAGTATTTTAGCATAGACTATGCAAAATTGTGCATGGGCAGTCAGTTTAAGCTTTAACTTTATATTCAGCCAGTCACCCAAAGTGAGAATTCACACTGGAAAAGGTGGTAGATGGGGTGGGAGTGTGGATATCTAGTTAGCTACAGCAGAGGTACCATACCCAATGCAGTTACTATCAGTGCTCTGTTCTCGAGAGTTTGGTCAACATCTGAGGCTTTGCTAGATAACATAATGATGATGCAGGATTTTTTTTCTCCTTAGCTCAGCTAGGTCTGGGGTCTTATCTTACAACCAGGAAAAATGAGGCATGCAAACACTTGAAGAGTGAGTGAAGTAGAATTTACTAAGCAAAAGGAAAGCTCTCAGCAAAGAGAGGGGTCCTGAAAGCAGGTTCCTGGTTGCCCCCTTCATAGTTGAATATAAGAGCTTTTACATACATGCTGATGTGCCTGGGTTCCCTATTTGTATAAGGTATGAATTCCTTGTGACTCCACCCTACTCCCTCAGTGCACATGTGGGCCCTTAGTCCACTGCGGGCATGTTTAGGCAAGCCCCCTGTGCCAGTTTCGTTATCTACACAAAACACGGGTCAGAGGTTCTCCGGAGACCCTTCACTTACTGTCTGCCTAAAGCAAGCGGACCAATTCCTTTGAGTGATATGAGAAATGCTCTTACTGGTGAACATGATCGCTTGTTAATTAGCAAAACGATGATTACAAATGCATTCTCATTGGAGAAATCAAAGTGTTCAGGTTTTGTGTGTTGGCTAAAATACTTTAGAGACACCCATTACCTTCCATGACCAGGGCATGACCATCTTTCAAGGTTGTAGCACGTACCCTTAGAGCAGGCATCTGAGGCTGGGTCACTGCATGACCTTGGCTTCAGCCTCTGACTTGGGAGCATTTCTGGTCTTGCGAGGATAACTGAGAAACCAAATCCTGCTTCTGATATGTTGTTGTGTCTGTCTTGACAAAATTTGTTCTGTAAATGTGATGTTCATAGGTCCCAAAAGAGAGCTGGGAGTTCGTTTGGGTCTACGGAAATGATTGCGTGAGCTGTGTGGTGCCTGCTTGCCAATAATTATTTATTGAATAAATGTCCATGTGATAGGACAAACTTGGTTTGAGATTTGCTTTTCTTGTAGCCTGGAAGGAACATGGTGAGAGAATGGGTACATTCTTCACCAGCTACCATTATCTACAGATAGAACTTGTGAGTTGGGCATAACCTTTAGGCTATTTCTTTGTACATGTAAAAATAATAGATCACTTTATTCATCAAAGTATGAATGAAAAGATCAGACTTCAAATGGGCAAGTACAAAGCCCTGTATCTGGACGATAGAGTTGTTGCTTTAAAGGAAAATTTCTTTGCAGCCTCAGGAGCTATCTAGGGAAGGGTGGAAGAGGAGGATTTCAAAGATTAGCTGGTGGCCACATTAAAGGCCAGAGGGCAGGGACTGGAATGCCCTCTCTGGGGAGACAGCCATGGTGGAGAATGTGGAGATGGAGTCCTTTCGAATCCAGTGGCAATGAAGAAAAGACTTTGGTTAGGAAAAACAAGCCCCATTGCAATTATCTTTGCCCATAAAGATTTGTGATGTATTTCCTTCCCTTAAATCAATACCAGACCAGACCCAAACGCCAGCAAGCACATAACAGCAGTGACCTCACAAACACTAGGACAGTGTAGTTAAGGACAGACCCGTCTGGCCGAGGAAGCAGCAGTTAAGGTTCAAGTCCCGTCTTGTCATTGTTTTCCTGTTCCTCATTTCCTTTGGTTTGAGACTGGAGGGCAGGTTCTAGGGGACCAAGGCAAATGACACACGAGAAATTTTATTCCTGGGTGAACATCTCCTTGACTAACCAAATATTTAGCTGTCTATTTTCATCTCTAAACAGGATAGTGGTAAGAACGGGAGGTGGTTAAATAAGGAAGGATCTGTCCTCTGCTCATTCTTCCCTGTTACAAAAATGGTCCCACACTGACTTCCCTTCGCTCCGAATTAGACTTCTATATTTCTCATTCAGGCATCATAACTCATTGATTGTTTTAGCCTGCTCAGGGTACTGTAACAAAGTACCATGGACTGAGTGTCTGATAGATGACAGAAATTTGTTTCTCACAGTTCTGGAGGCTGGAAGTCTGAGATCAGCGTGCCAGGGTGGTTGGGTTCTGGTAAGGACCTCTCCAGGGTTACAGACGGTCAGCTTCTCATTGTATTTTCATGCGGCAGGAAGAGGCCGAGAGAACGCTCTGGAGTCTCTTTTCATAAGGGCACTAATCATGAGTACTCCTTGTGACCTGATGGCCTCCTGGGCTCCACTTCCAAACACCATCACACTGGGGATTAGGGTTTCAATATGTGAATTTGGGGAGGACACAAACATTCAGTTCGTTGTACTAACCTATCACTTCACTTCTGAATATATGTTGTTTGCAGTTTCAGAAGGGAAGGTGAGAAAGACTGGCCAGCCCCGAAGGGAGGGAGATAGGGATGGTATGATTTCGACAAACTGAGAATAGTGGACTTCTCTGCAGGCTCTGGCTGTTCACTTTCCAGATGCGAAACTCTCCACCTTAAAGTGGAGCCCAGAGCAGTGAGACAGGAGATTGGATCCAGATTGGAGGCAAATCAGCTGGGTGATGTGGGAATATACGACGATGCATGTTTGACCCTTTCTATTCTGACTTCTGTGGCAGGTGAGCCTGCAGCCGTGAACCCGGGAGATCCTGTACCTTCCGTGCAGTTCCTCCCCAGCCATGCAGGTATTTCCAGAGTCTGGAGGTCCCACACTACCTTTCGAAAGAATGAATTCCAGACCCAGAGAAGCCCCTAAAGGAGATTCATTACAAGCAGCCCTCCTGTTTTGCCCAAGAAATAGGCCCCAGAGAGGGGAAGTGATTTGCTGCCTAAGTTGTCCCATCTGTCAGCGGCAAAGCTAGGGCTGGAACTCAGGATTCTCTATCCCTCTTCCCAAACCTGGCACCATTTTCCTGGCTTTCTGGGTCTGGAGTCCCATGCCAGAGGCCCTCTGTTTTCAGAGTGGAGCTCATTGAATATGTGCTCTCTTCCTACTCAAATGCTTCGAGGCTCCTTCCTGGAAAGGTAAGAAGGGGTGGTGGATCCTCCATATATACGGATTGTTGATTATTCTCTGAAGACTAGATAAGGAATGGGGGCAGGGAGGTGTTATAAAAGAAATGGGATCTGGGTTGAGAGAGTCAAAGCACATACGTTGGCACTGCTAATTTGCTGGTACCTCTGAGGCACAAAGTTGCTCATGTTTTCTTTCTTTCTTTCTTTTTCTGAGATGGAGTTGCCCAGGCTGGAGTGCAATGGTGCAATATCAGCTCATGGCAACCTCCACTTCCCAGGCTCAAGTGATTCTCCTGCCTCAGCCTCCCAGATAGCTGGGATTACAGGCATGCGCCGTCATGCCTAGCTAATTTTTGCATCTTTAGTAGAGATGGGATTTCCCCATGTTGGTCAGGCTGGTCTCGAACTTCTGACCTCAAGTAATCGGCCCACTTCGGCCTCCCAAAGTGTTGGGATTACAGGCATGAGCCATTGCGCCTGGCCTCATGTTTTCTACCTAACAGGATCCCCTGTCTCTTCCCATTTTGTGTCACCAGGCTTTGATTCCAGACCAATGCTGTCATGGCTTCACCATGTCATGGCACTCCCATCATTTCACTTGCGACTCCCTTCTTCCTAGGAGCCAGGAATAAATTCCTGATTAGTTGGTCTGAGAGACAGACTCCCATGATTTGCCTAAAATGGCCTCTTATTTCCCAATAATTGAGACCTTTTATTTGATCAATCTCATGTGCCCACTGGACCCCAGTGATAGCTTCGCATACCTGACTCCTCAGGGAAACACAGCTTCTACTCAAGTCAAGATTCTTGCTATACTGTGAACTCTTCTGAAACTTCTGGGAGAATTTTCTGGCTCCTTTGCATGTGAGAAAATGTCAGAATGAAGCTCCAAATTCTTCAGCATGTGTAAAAACTTATGACAACTACATTTTATTTTTATTTTATTTATCATTGTTATTATTATTATTTGAGACAGTCTTGCTCTGTTGCCCAGGCTGGAATGCAGTGGCACAATCTTGGCTCACTGCTACTTCCACCTCCTGGGTTTGAGCGATTCTTGTGCCTCAGCCTCCCAAGTAGCTAGGATCACAGGCATGCACCACCACTCCCAGCTAATTTTTATATTTTTAGTAGAAACAGGATTTCACCATGTTGACCAGGCTGGTCTCGAACTCCTGACCTCAGGAGATCCACTCATCTTGGCCTCCCAGAGTGCTGTGATTACAGGTGTGAGCCACTGCACCTGGCTGACAACTACATTTTAAAGCAACTTTATTCTCAACGAAATGACCTTTTAATGACTTTCTTGCCCATGTGGATACAGATAAGGATATTTTGCCGATATTCCTGTTAGTGTTTGACTGTGATGCTATTGTTATACAAAGAATGGGCAGGTGGAGCTAAGCAGAAAGAGACAGTCAGATACCTGTGCCATGAAGAACAGAAGAGAACCAAACCGAGGGCATCCTTAAGGGGCAGGGGAGGTCAGTGCAAGTGGGGACAAAGTCCAGCTTAGTCAGTGAGCACTTCATGGCAGACTAGTCAAATTATATCTCTTGGACTAAGATCTTCATTAAAGGCCTGCACCTCAGAGACATTTCGGCCTACCAAGGTGCATCATTATGGAAGACTGGGCATGATAATAGTAATTTAAATGAAGTTAAAAGAGCAGTCTAAATTAGAACAGATATTCACATTCCAACTTCTCTTGAGAAGAGCCTCTGTTGGATAAAGAAAACTCGCTGAACAAAATAAATCAATAGAAGGTAAACTTTACCAGTCCTGGAGTGCAAGGGTTAGAAACATGTGCACATCCTATGGCTTTAGGGGTCCGTCTTGCTGTTTTCTTCCACATCATTTCATTACAGAACAATTTTCTACAGCAACCTGATCTACCTTTTGACCCAGTGAGGCATGCTAGGGTTTTAAATCAAATGTTACCTTGTCCTTATTAGCCTTATCACTGCAAAATATCTACATGGTTTCCTGTTAAGGAGAGTTTCAAAATGACTTTCTTGAGAAAGCCTGGATAAATTGGGGATGGATTTATCCAGGAGGATTTTTCCTGCCTCTGAGCTGTGCTCCACTGCAATCTTTCACATGCTCTGTACGCAGAGGTTGACTATGAGATAGCTTCTTGGAGAAAGGGCAGAGGAAAGGGTCATTTTCTTGCTGTACTTTATAACACCCAACAGAGGAAATGCACAGCGTAGGTGTGTGGGAGTTTGGCTGACTTCTGGTAAAAAATAAACACGGTTTCCTGTTTGTCTCTTATTTCCATTCCTTCCTTCCTTCATTTCATTCTTATTTTCATTCAAGTGGTGAGGAGTGAACAGTACTTCCTGCCAGGAATAACATTTTACGCAGGCAAAGAAGGTGTCATTTGGGGACTAAAAAATATCAGTTCTTCTTGCATACTTCCAAACATTCCCACCTTTCACTCATCAATGAGTATCATTCCTTAAACTAATGTTGAGTGTTTTAACTTGGGCTAAATCATTATGTTATTTGGAAGGCTGAAAGATTGGCATCTTGAGGCATTATAATTTTCTCATATATCTGATTAGCTTGGAGCAATTCCAAATGGAGAGAGCATTCCATTGCCCATTCATCCAACCACCTACCCACCCACCCACCCATCTTTCCATCCATCCATCCAACCTTCCATCCATCCATCTGTCCACCCATCTGTCCAAAGAAGGAAATGAGTTGAGTGTTCTCTGTTGAAGAGACAAAAGGTACAAAGGCACTGAGGAATAACAAGCTTGGTGTGTGTTTGTTTCTTTTAGAGACAGATTCTTCCCTGTCACCCAGGCTGGAGTACAATGGCATGATCATAGCTCACTCTAGCCTAGAACTTCTGGGCTCAAGAGATCCTCCTGCATTTCCCTCTCAAGTAGATAGGACTACAGGCACATGCCATCACGTCCAGCTAATTTTTAAATATTTTTTTTTGTGGAGACGAGGTCTCACTATGTTGCTTAGGTTCCTCTTGAACTCCTGGTCTCAAGTGGCCTCCCAAAGTGCTAGGATTATAGGCATTAACCACTGTGCCTGGCCAAGCTTAGTGTTTTTAGGGAAGAACATGTAGATTATGGAGCTGAAGCATAGTGAAGTGTGGAAATGGTGGGATGGGGAAGGGGGATAGAAGGAAGAAAAGGGGAGAAATTGGGGGCCACACCAATAGAAAGCCCTGTAGACCACTGTTGAAGACTTCTGGTCACTATTCTCAGTGCAATGGGAGCCCACTGCGGGGGTCTTTAATCAAAGGGATGACATAATGTAATTTACATTTCAGAAGCATCACTCACTGCTATGTGGAGAATAGACTTTAGGATGGCAAGAATATAAGTGAAAGGTCCAAGAGAATGGTGGCAGTGCTGATGGAGACAAAGGGACAGATTCAGGAGCTGATGGGGTTTGCTGGTAGGCTGGACATAGAGTGAGAGGGAAAGAAATTAACCAACGATGGCTTCTAGGTGCAAGGTTTGGGCAATTGTTTGAACACTGAGATCACTGGCTGGGACAGCAAACACTGAGGGGGTGGTCAGACGTGGGGAAGAGGGGACAACCAACAGCTTTGTTTTATATACTCAAGTTTGCAGCATCTATGAACCCTCTGACAGAAGGTGACTAGTAGGCGGGAGTATATACAAGACTGGACCTCAGGACAGAGAGGTCAGGCCGGAGGCAGACATTTGGAAGTCATCAGCACATGGAAGATATTTAACGCTGTGAGACTAGGAAAGGTCACCCAGAAAAGAGTGTTGATAGAGAAGGAATGCTGGGGAACTCCAGCATTTAGAGATTGGTAAGAAGAGGAGGCGGCAAAAAGGAGGTTGATGTCATTATTAGCTCAGTTTGCAGCTTGTGGGCATGGGAATGGTAGATCACCAGTCAATAAAGAGTTTTTACTGAGGCTTGGAAAAGTCTGATCTTCCATATCAGAAATCAATATTTTGCAGGTACATTGGCTATTAGGTCTCATCAGCTGAATCAATTACTCTGCATAATATATATACTGTGTGGAGTAACTTAAAAGTTTTGGGAAGCAGGAAAAAGATACAATTTCTATGGTCCTTAGAAACATTGCCTGAAGAAATGGCAAAGGGACCTGGAGAAATTCCACCTTATTGAAGTCAAGATGTTTCAAAATCTATTCTCTGTTCATCTAGTTAGGTCAGTGCAGTGGTAAGAACAAGTTGAGAGCCTGGATTCCAGTCTTATCTTCATCATCTACTAGCTGGGTGACTGCCAGCAAGGTGGTTAATTTCTCTGTGCTTTCCTTCCATTAATATACCATATTGAGTTAGCAGTACTCATATGATTGTGTGTGCACACGCGCACACGCATGTGTATACGTATATGAAGAATGCTGGAGACAGCACGTGAAAAGCACTTAGCACATGGTCAGAGCTCTGTAAATGGTCATTTTTATAGTGATAGTTATTGACTCCATCTTCTTCCCTTCATACTGTTCTACTCCACATTGTGCTCATTTCATACTTTTATCAAGATTTCCTTCTATTTTGCAATGTTGTTTCTCCTCCTTCTTGCCTTTCCATTTCCTACCAGACTGCTCTTCTGTGTCTCTTATTCAAACATTTTTAAGCTTGGCCTGTGTATTAAGTTCTGTGCTTGGAACTGGACACCATAACTCTTCCATAACTATCTCAGCTTACCATCTATCTTCCACCCAGGCATCCACCCACCCATTCACCTGCCCGTCCACTTATCCATCCACCCAACTGCCAACCCACCCACCCATCCACTCATACATCTGTCAATTCACTCGTATATCCACCCATCTACCCAGCCATCCACTCATGCATCCACCAACCTACCAACGCACCTACCCATCCACTCATGCATCTGTCCATCCACTCATCCATCCACCCATCCATCCATCCATCCATCTATCCATCCATCCCTTAGGTATTTCTTTACTCCCAAATGATTTTGCACAATCTAATATTGATCTTACCTAGCCTTGTTACTTCTGATAATTCCAGGTGTGTATATTCGCTTTTTCAGTGAGACTATAATTTCCTGAGTGGGAAGAGAACATCTAACACTTAAAAAAAACTCATTTGCGCACACAGCAAAAGGCCAAATACCTAATGGGCTTGCAATATATTCATGTTAAAATAAAATGAGACCTGGAAAATGATTTGCCCAGCCTGGCTGGGAATATCCTCCAAACAAAGCCCTCCTTGGTTTCCCTGCCAGACTGCTGCCATGTGGCTGTTTTCAGACTGTGATTTACGAGATGAGCAGAACGGCCTCAATTACGCAAATCACACAGAGTTGCCTAAGGAAAATGCCTGCCCAATTGCAGGGGAACCTGCCGATATTCATTTATGCTTGTTGGAGCTTTTAAACATCCCGTTGGCCCTCTGTCACAGGCACATTCACCTCTGAGTCACCTTGTGCTCTCTCTAATGTCTTCTCTGCTCCCTGGAAATAGCTGCTGTATTAGTGCAAAACCACACCCAATTTCTAAAGCCTGTGTGCCATGATTTTTTATTCACTCACTTCTTTGCCAGACACTTAATGAGATGCTGTTGAGGACTAGGCGTGGACTGGGCATGGGGGAATACAGTGGTGAAAAATACATAATCACCACTTTTTAGGAAATAGAGCCCTCAAGGCAGACAACAGGCAACCACCATTCATTGTGATAAACATTGTAAAAGTGGAGCAAAATAGAGAGAAACTAATTCTGCCTGTGAGTTGAAAGGAAGCTTCCCAGAGAAGATGAAAGATAAGTAGACATTCCCTAGGAGATAAGAAAAGAAGAAACAGTGGAGACAGAGAGAGTATTATGTGCAAAGGCACAGAGGAGTGTAAGAGAGAAGGATATTCAGTGGCCAAGAGATGGTTGGTGTGAAGGGAAGGGCATGAATGTGAGCAGGGGATTTGAAGGAGGTGGGTGAGGAGAAGCAGGAGATGAAGCTGAGACTGATGAAGAACGACCCCATGTAAAATGATCAGGATTGTGGCTCTCATTGCGTAGAAGCGAAGGAGAGCCATTTAAGAAGTGAGGACACAGAGTTTCATTTGTGTTTCAGAAAAATCTGTCTGACAGGGAGAAGAGTTACTGAGCTATGGTAAGTGCAGAGCAGAGATGATGAGGACTAAAACTAATGTAGTGGAAGATGGATGGGGATGAAGAACATCGTTAATTTGAAGGATGCTTAGAAGGTAGGACCTATAGATGGTAACACCAAAAGTGAGAGGCATGAAGATTGATCCCAAGATTTCTAGTACCAATAGCTTGGTAGATGGCAGCTTTATTGAATGAGTTGGGGAAGATGGGAAGGAATCAAGCTTTGGAGCTTTGTAGGAAATATGATGGTTTGTGTTTGGGGCATGTTGAACTTGGATACACCCAGGCAAATCTAGAACTCAGGGGAAAGTATGAAACTACCAGTACTGTTGTTTCTGGGCCTTAGAACATCTCTGTCCTTTGCTTTGCTTACAACTTTAGAGTAAAATGGGAATCTTTATCATCTTGAGTTTCAGCATTAGACAAGTTTAAGTTCAAATTCTATGGTTCAAATTCTATCACTCAAATTTACCAACATCCTGTTGTTTTTGTTTGTTTGTTTGTTTGTTTTGTGACAGAGTCTTGCTCTGTCACCCAAGCTTGAGTGCAGTGGCAGGATCTTGGCTCACTGTGACCCCCATCTCCCAGGTACAAGCAATTGTACTGCCTCAGACTCTTGAGTAGCTGGGATTATAGGCATGTACCACCATGCCTGGCTCATTTTTTGTATTTTTAGTAGAGATGGGGTTTCACCAGGTTGGCCAGCTTGGTCTCAAACTCATGACCTCAGGTGATCTGCCCGCCTCGGCCTCCCAAAGTTCTGGGATTAGAGGTGTGAGCCATACCACACCTGGCCCGAACATCCTAACTTTATACAAGTTAACCCACAGCTACCAGCAGCTTTTACAACAGGGGCTATTAATATCAATCTGCAGGGTTTGTGATAATGCACTCAGACGTGGAGACATGATAAACAATAATCAGGCAGTGAAGGTTCTAAAAATATCATTCTCTGCACTCAAAAAGGCTCTGCACAGATTGAGCTATTCCCAAGTTTCTCCACTTAAAAAAATCCAAAAGATTATTTTAGGAAATGGACTTAGGCCTGGAAATGCGTTTGGCTTACCAAGGCCCTGTTTCTTCACCTTAATTATTTTTGGAGTAAGGCTGCAGATTCCAAAGGACACTGGGCCATGAGATTCAACTCGTGTTCTCTTTCCTGGCATTTGAGAAAAAAAAATTTTGGAAAACTCTCCAAAACCTACTGTCCACACAGCAGCCCTAAGTGATTACTACAATTGCTCAATTGTATAGTTATTCACGAGGCTCAGATTATAGGGTTACTTAGCTGAAGTCTCTGTGACTCCACCAGATAAAACTAAATTAAAAAAAAAACATGCAAACGCTGAATATTTTCTGAGCATATGGTAGTATTTAGTTTTAGTCAGCAAGAAATGGGAACAAAACAAACCAAAGCAAAACTGTGGGCAGTTTTTTTTTTTTGTTCTATTTTTCTGTTTTGTTTTGCTTTTCAAGGATGTAGATATCTGAGACCCAGGCTTGGTTATACAGAACAAGCTTCTTTTGAAAATACCTGATATTAATAAGATGATAAAAGTCGACCTATTTGCAATTTTTATGTAGGCCTTGCTTCAAAAGTTTGTTGCTAGTTACGTGTTTTGAAACTTGGAATTCAGGTTTGCATAGAGATGGTGGTTTATAGGTCTCCAGGCCAGCCTGGGCAAATAATCGTGTTCTAGCAAATACCACCATCCTCTATCCTGTTGTTCAAGCTAGAAACCAAGAAGCTGTTTTGAAAAGCATCTGCTCCCACCTGTGACGTCCACTCAAACCACAGATTTTGCCAGTCCACCCCAAACGGTGTGTCTCCTCATCTCTTCTGCCTCCACCTTGGTCCAAGCCCTCAGATCTCTTGCCTGAACTATGGCATTAGTGTCCCAACTAGAGTCTCTTATCTCTGATACTCTGACACTCCCTCCGTGTGATGGGTAGATACATCTTTTTAATGGGCTTTCCCATGTTTGAAGCCCTTCAGTAGGTTCCCATTGCCTATGTGGTAAGGCCTGAAGTCTTTGGCCTGGCTTCTGAGGTCCTTCTGCAGCAGGGCCTGGTGCCTCTTCCCCTCACCTCTGCCTCTTCCCCTCACCTGGTGCCTCTTCCCCTCACCTGGTGCCTCTTCCCCTCACCTGGTGCCTCTTTCCTTCACCTGGTGCCTCCTCCCCTCACCTGGTGCCTCCTCCCCTCACCTGGTGCCTCTTTCCTTCACCTGGTGCCTCTTTCTCTCACCTGGTGACTGTTCCCCTCACCTGGTGACTGTTCCCTGTTCCTTGTCTCCTACTCCAGCCACATAGGCCTCCTTTCAGTTTCTTGAAAGCACTGCGCTAACTCACCATTGAGACTTCACTAATACTGTTTCCCATGTCTGAAAGATGCCTCCTATAGGATTGACTCATTCTGGTCTCAGTATGTCACTTCTTCAGGGAAGCCTTCCCTGATTACCTGGGTAAAGCTTGTTTCCTCGTGGAGGTAGCTCATGAATCTGTCCTTCCCACTAACCTCTAGGCTCAGGGGCTGATGTAGATGGGTAGAGTCCATATCTATCTTGCTCTCTGTGATATCTCTCATACCTGTACCCTGCCTAGAACGTTACAGACACTCACTCAAATATTTGCCAAATGAATGAATGTGCCCGAGGAGCAGGCACTTGTCAGTGTAGGTGACACTATGTCCATGTGAGAGGTGCTCAGAGTTCTGCTGCCCCCAGTGGCTGCAGGGCTTACCCCTCCCCACAGCCACCCCATTGGGTGAACAGTCAGGATAGAGATGGCGTCAGGCCAAGCCATGGTGATGGCTGCCATAGTCTGTAACTGGCATCCCATTGGGGTAGGGGGTGGGAGGGAGCCATGATCTGAGCACCACAGAGCAGAGCGGCAAGGGCTCAGGTAACGGGCTGAGAGCAGGTAGTGGGGAGGGTAGACAGAGGACTCTTGCAAGCAGGGACACTGTCATACTTGCTGTTTTAAGCCCAGAGACTGGTCCAGACCCAGAGAGTGGGAGATGCGCAGGAAATGACTGCTGACTGGAGAGGAAAATGAATGCAGAGTCTGAGGATGGGGGGCCCCTTCCTGCTTTTTCTTCTTCCGCAATCCCTCCCTGCCTCACTCCCTTATCTATTACCCCTAGGACCCAGAGTCTCCTGCAGCTGTCAATCCCCAGGGACAGGAAACCATAGATGGAGGCTCATGTCAGAGCATCTCTCCCCCCTGGCTCAGGACCAGCCCAGTTTAACCAGGATCACTGATTTCCACCTTGAAGCATTTTGGGAAGGCTTTTGAGGGCTGTTAACGAGGCATGAGGCACATGCATCTTTATCCAGTGACCCTATTAAAGGTCACAGTGCAAAGCAGATGAAGAAGTTTAATTACCATACAATACAAAAGTTGTCATTTCTAGAATTTCAAATAAAAGGGATCTCTGACCTCCACAAAAGTGGAGCTGAGCCCATTTCTGTGGGCTTTAGTCTTTCTTCCTCCTTGCAAACAGCAAATGGCAGGCTCTTGATTTTCCCCTTAGCAGTGGTCCTTGCCTAGGGATTGGGTCTCTCTGTCTATCCCCAGGCCTGGCTCTGGGCACCTAGCAAAGAGCAGTGCTTTTCTGGTCTGGGCTGTAGGGAAGGGTGAGGGCTCTGCTCTTCATAGCAGGAATAGTGGCAGGGGACATTCTTCGCTGGAAGGGAGAAGAGTAAATCATCAGAGAGACAGGCACAGTTCCCAGGTTGGGGTGAGGGAGTGATTCTAGAATAAGGGGCTGCTTTGTTGGATTTCAAAGCCTCAGTCATGTCTCTCACCTCTCGATCTGAATTTATTACACGTACATGTACACACACACACACTCATGAATGCACACCAGGGTCATACATGGCACAACTTCAGCCTGAACACATCTTCCAGCTTCTGACCATACAAGACCAACTTTAACTTGCTCCCCTCCTTTCCTCTGATTTCCGCCCCCTGTGGAGCTCACCCAGCTTCCAAAGCTCTAGCATCTTCGTTATAGGGCTTTTGTATTGGAACCTGCCTGCCCCACTCAGCTGCCATGAGGTTAATGTGCTCAGTTTTATGTCTTAGCTCTAGAAGGCAGCAGTCAAAATTGGACGAACAAAGAAAGAAATAGAAATAAAATGAATTTTTGTGCATGTATCACCATGTATTAATTATTCAACAAATGCATTGGATTTTATTATTTAAAAAAGAGAAGAAATGGTGGCAGATGAATCCATTAGCATTTTTTACAATGCACAGGCTGTTTTACTAAGAGAACTGAGAAAAGAACACAGAACAAATAAACTGCAGGGCAGGATGGAGTAAGAATGTGTGTGGTGGTTGTGTGCAGATGTGCAGGATAAGTTTCTGCTGATCAGGTAGAGAGAGGGAAGTAGGTATGTGGCAGCACTGTTAAAATACCTTTTCATGGTTAATAATACTGGATTATTATAATGGAACAATAGAATGGATTAAAAGAGGTAAATCACCAAAAGCTTTGAACATAGCACCTGGAGCAATACTCAGGATATTTTGGCTGATGCAACTATTATTAATTCTAACTTCTGAGTTCTTCCTTTCTCGAGTCCTCCGAGTAGAAGACATGCTTTATTTTTCTTTTTTAAATACATATCTTTCTTTGTGTAATTAATGTGCTCCTGCACAGTTGTATATAACTCAGATCTACCGTCACTTGTGAAACTAAATCGACAGTCCTTCTTTTTAATGCCTGGGCACATAATCTAAGTATTGGAAATCTCCTCTGTAGGTCTCAAGCACTTGTTGGTTTCCATTTAACTTTGCTTGGGTTCTGGAAGTCTATTCTTTGTCTAAAAGAAAACATGTAAGTAGGGGAACACTGTTGTTTAGCCCTCACTGGCACCTGTATGGAGCCTGCCCACCTGTCTGGAACCTTCCCTCCCCCAACAGATGGAATAGAGTGGCTCTTGGCTAGAACAACAGGAGAGACAGAAGCTTATACACAAACTGCCAGGTTATGTACAAGGTATGCAGGCTGGTTTTGTGCCACTGCACTCCACCCTGAGTAACAGAGCGAAACTGTGTCTCAAAAAAAAAAAAAAACAAAAAAACCAGAAAGCAAAAAACCCAAACAAACGAAAAAGGGAATTTAAAGGCCCCGCCCAATACCATCGAAAGTGGAATCAGTACAAGCCTGGGAATCTGCATTTAAATCAGGCTTTCCAAGTGATTCATATGCATGCTCAAATTTTAGAATCACAAGAACGTATATATAGAAAGTATCGCACAAACATAATATTACTTCAGAATAGCCCTGCCTGAATTGGGTACAGAAAATCACAGGTGAGGCAGAGGAATGGGAACCAGAACCATTCTTCTTCATATCACAAAATCCTCCCTTTTCCCCAGACCTCTTCCTCTCCTTGAAATTATCGTGTCTCTGAACACCACAGCTGCGACTGTCTGCCCTCAGATCTTCCCCTAAACCTCAGGTCATTGACTTTCATATAGGCTTGATTTAGTCTTTCGTGGCAGATGAGATTATCGTTCTCAGTTCTTGACTTCCTTCTCTCCCGTGAGCTTGCAGTGAAAAAAAGTGGAAGAGAATGCCTCTCACTCTCTTATGAAAGAGAAGCATTGATATTTGCTATTGCAAACCACTCAGTTTTAGGATTGTATGTTACTCAGCATGATTGAGGCCAGAACGAATTCACTTCTGAAAAGAGAAAGAATTTAGGTTGCCACTGGTCCCACTAAAAGACTTTAAAATATATTACAAAAGAAAGGCTCACTGTGGTGTCAAGGGCTTGGAAAGGGGTGAAGAGCTGCCCAGACTGAGAGTACCTGTGCACATCAATGTCTCTACAGAGACTGTGGTGCTCCTTTCAGCCAGCTAGTCTCTTCTCCACCTTCTTGTTCATGAAGTGTACTTTCTAAAGCAGGCAGTCCCTGTTCATGTCTCTCGTTTTTTAGTTGGACTTCCATTTAGCTTTCTTAGTTTTCTGTAGCCTTGGGGAGGCAGACACAGGGGCCATCGCCTTATTTGCTGCTGGGAGCCTGGGACTGAGTTCTAGTTCTGACTGTCCCGCTCACTATGGGACCTTGACTCATCACCCATCTCTATAGTGCATTATCAATTAAGATCTTTCTATAGCCATGAGATTGCATGATTTACCTTAAAAAAAGGGCACGTTGAGAATGTCACGGGTTGAGAGTCATCCTTCCCAGGGGCAGGATTTAATGTGTGATGAGGGTCCTGCCTTGATATTCTCATCTTGCCTCTGTTTGAAACTGAGAAGCAAAGGAACCCCATTTGCCTTCCACTAGGAAACACACCAACATAGAGTGCCCAGTGGATTCCCTCAACCAGGAAGTCTTCCTTAACAATAGCCTCCTGCTTGGGATAGGTCTACAAGTTGGTTAATCAACAGCTGCTCCTGCTGGGTGCCACAGCGCCAGCAGCACCAGACGCTGGCTTCCAATTGCTTTGATCCCAGATTTCCATTGGTTTTCCTAGTTCCTGACCATCTCACTCTCACCCAATTTCTCTCTTGTGGTTTAGCTCATTTGGACTGACCACAGAGTCCCAAATTTGGCTTGTACATCAGTTTGTCCATTGGAGCTCGTACCTGCTCTTGTTCAGTCCATGTGTGGCCATTGGGAGAATGATGCCCAGCCTAGATTCTTCACCGGGAAACCCTCCACAATCATGCTTGCCCATCCCCCTTGTGTATGGAGGAGGCTCATCAAGTGCTACCTCTACCCACATCTTGATTTATTTTACACTCCACAGAGCCAGGGGTGTGGCTGGCAACTGATGGTGGTGGTGAGTGGATTCCAGTTGCTGATGGCCGAGCGTGCCCTCCTTTCTGGCTGAGACACCTGGGAGGGTGGGGGCGTGCTAAGGAGTGGGCAGCTGGACACACCGCAAGAACCTCATGGCAATTAGGGAGTTAGGCCATTTCCTGCCTCCCACACAGCAGGAAACAAAGACGTGTGTTGTTTTATTTCTTCCAGCATTAACCATAAAGATGCCAGACAGGCTCTGAGATAGAAGCTCTGGAGGCAGACAGGAGACAGAGGAGCTGACGGAAATCAGAGGCCCTTAGGGATTTTAGAGATCAAATATCCTCCTTCTCAGATGGGGAAACTTAGACTTAGCAAAGTGAAAGCAAGCATTTTCCCAAGGGCTGTCACTTTCTCTTGCATCGAGTCTAAATTTATTTAGGCATGTCAGGTTGGAGGCTGGGCTCCAAACAAAGGTGATTTCCAGAGTCCACCTTGAAGAGCAGCAGCTTGATGCCAGTGGACCTCAGAGGGGCCAGCCCACCCAGTCATGCTGGTTTGGGTCAGAGCTGACCTGCACCTGCAGTGAAAAATGAGCTGCACCTGCAGTGAAAAATGAGAAAGGCCTCCATCCGTTGGCTCCTCTGGCTCTTCTCTTTCCCCTGATTTATCATGTTGCCTTTCTTCAGCAGAGTCATCGTCATCATCACCGCTATCATCACCGTTACCATTATCATCATCACTACCATCACCATCATAATTATCATTAGCATCATCATCACAATCACCATCATCACCTCCACCATCATCACCACCACCATTACATTTTTACCACAGGAGCCAAAGTTTGCATGCATCTCTTCTTCTGTCTGTATCACCCACTGCCCCCCACCCCATTGCTCTCCTGCCTCCTTCTGCCTCACTCCTCTTAATCTTTCAGGACCCTAATTTTGGCTTATAATGAAGTATCATCTCTACTGTAGGCCTTTCTGGCCCCCACATTGGAGTTAGCTCCTCTGTGTTCCTGAGTCGATTTATTGCTTGTATAAGTGATCAAGTAGAGATACTTAATAATATCCCACTGGGACTCTAAGGTCCCTGAGAGCAATGTTTGTGTTTTCTCCTTCTACATGAATTACATGTCATGTAGGAAGTGCTCACCAGGAGTTTGTCACTCTAAACAACTAAGTTTTGAAGGAGGACATTTCTGGATTTTAAGATAATAGGAAGAAAGTTAGAATAACACCAAACTTTTCAAATATGCCTCTTTCACACAAAGTAAAGTGAACCTATTAACTACAGGGTAAGGTATCGGGGATGATACTTATAACATCTTATGTAGTCAACATGTAGCAAAAATTTAGAGTATAGAGGAGGAATAAGAGTGTCCAAGGGTTGAAAAAAATCATTAGGAATATCAGAAAACCATCCAATTTTAAGAATTTCTTATTTTTTTCTTTTTGAGGATCCCTGGTGAGGTTTACTGTGCATTATGATTGACTTTAAGAGTTTTGTTTCTCTCCCTGAGTTGCCCTTATAGAGGCAAAGAGGTGACGGGGGCAGGATGGTGAGAGTGGGGATGGCATTGAACAAAAACCCTTTACTCCTGCTCTTTTGGTCTTGGTCAGTCACAGCACCTTGTTTACTCAGCCTACCCCTGTATGGGGTGCATTGTCACTTCTTAGTCTACAAAGGATATGGGAGAAAAAGGGATCCTTGAAACACTTATATCATGATTGGGAAGCTCTTTACTATTGGAGAAGACACTTACCCAACTTCATCCCACAGGTTTGGTGGTGCTCAGACTCTAAGAGATTAATGATGGATAAACAGGTCCCAGGGAAAGTGGCAGCATCCTATCTGTTGCCAGGAAGCAGGGAGAGAAATGCTACACTGTAGGATTCCATATATGGCACTCACTTCTCCATGGCTAGATTAGGGTTGTCTGACCTTACAGCATAAGAAGGAAGAGGCTTGTGCAACTCAAAAGGAAGCAGACCCTCAATCCATAGCCGAGAATGAAAACTCTGGTTAGGAGATAAACCGAATCTACCTGATATTCTGATATGTTTTTCTGGAAGCTCGGAGAATGTGATGAACATGGTGTAAAGTCTCTTTGCCAGGTGCATTATTGGTGAGTTGCTCTGCTAATGCCACATTGATTCTCATTGTGGGGGTTTTACTGAGTGGAGAAGATAATTAGGGGCGACAACAGGATTGTTTAGATAATTAAAGAATAGATTATGTGACCCTGTCATTTTTCTGTATATGTACAGGCTTATTATTATTTTTATTATTTACTTTAGTGCAGGGGTTCCATAAAATTCCTCTTAAAGGACCAGGTAGCAAATATTGCGGGCTTTGTGGGCCATCCGGTCTCTGTTGCAACTATACAGCACAGCTGTTGGAACACAAAAGTAATCATAGACAATCCGTGAATGAGTAGGCATGGCTGTGTTTCAATAAAATTTTACCTATGAACACTAACATTTGACTTTCATATAATTTCCATGTGTCAAAAATACTGTTCATTTGATTTATTTGTCAACCATTTAAAAATGGAAAACCATTCTTCATTCACAAGCCATAACAAATAGAAGCTGTGAGACAAATCTGGCCTGAGGGCTGCTATTTGCTGACTCCTGCCTTTGTGGTTGCCTCAATCCACCCCCTGTTGCAAGGAGATGGGAGCGAGTTTCCAAGACAGAAATGAGCATTTGAAGTTTTCCCAGCAATTTCACAATCTGTTTTCTGGCTAGATACCTGGTCCATAAGTCTGAAAAGAACCAAGCCTGGGCTTGTCTGCCTAACTCTGATGTGAAATCTGCAGCTTCCGGGGACCTTGAAGTCTTCCAGTTTACATTCTAGACTTTATAAACAAACTTAGGGATACACAGCCCCCTTCTTTTGTTAAAGGAAGAAGGACCTTAACTCATAGAGTAAACAATTTCATCCTCATGTCCCTTAAGCACCCATTTTCACACTGGCCAACTTTCAGGGGTGTAATGCAATCTCACTTCCCAATGTTGTGGATGAGTAATGTAAGGTAATAGAGAGAGCTGTTTATTCCCCCACACATGAGCACCAAAGGGGTAAATAATGGTGAGTCTTCATCTCTGGGTTTTCTTTGACATTTTCCTCTACTAGGCTAGCTATGACCTTAGGTGTGGATCATTTCCTTTACTCTAGATGGTAGGAGCTGATGTTATGGAGAACTGGGGTGGTGTTTGCTGATGTGGTTCCTGAACGTCTCCAGCAGCCCGGAGTGAAGCATCACTATAACAATATTTAAAAATAGAGAATGAAGTAAGCTTAATGTAGCTTTTTCCTCGAGATACCAGTGTAGGCATTTAAAAATAACTCGGTGTGATTCTTTCTGGAGTCTGCCAAGGCGCTGAATTCTGAGACCATGGTGAGATTCTGATAAAAAATTTTCAGCCTGGTGCAGTGGCCCATGTCTGTAATCCCAGTACTTTGGGAGGCCGAGGCGGGCAGATCACTTGAGGTTGGGAGTTCGAGACCAGCCTGAGCAACATGGTGAAACCCCATCTTTATTAAAAATGCAAAATTAGTCAGGCGTGGTAGCACACTCCTGTATTCCCAGCTACTCTGAAGGCTGAGGCAGGAGAATCACTTGAACCCGGAAGGCAGAGGTTGCAGTGAGCCGAGATCACACCACTGCACTCCAGCCTGGGCAACAGAGCAAGACTCCATCTCAAAAAAAAAAAAAATTCATTGGTGGGGGTGGGGAGGTGATGGACTGGCATAGTTTAGTGCAGTATCTTGTGTCTAGAAGGCTCTCCATTAAGGTTTACTATACAAATAAAGGGGAGTGAGGGTTTAGAAGAGCATTTTGTTAGAACAGGAATTCTGGTTTTCTTCCAGCTGAACTGCCTCTCGGGTTGCCTCTCAGGTCTTTGTAGAAACATATGACATTCTGAAGAGTGGAGAGAAGTTCCCCTTTGGACCCCAGGCAACTGGCACATCAAATCCAGTCTTACTTTTATGACACCAGAGTCCACACAGCTCCCTGTCTCAAACAGCTGCTACCGGCTCAGCATTATCTCCAAAGAGGAATCCAGCTTCCTTAGGCTTTGCCAAAGCCCAAATCAATAAGTATCTCCTTTCTGCTGCATTTGCAGCTGGTCCTGCTGGAAGCAGGGAATGATCAGCATGTAGAAGCCCTGAGCTCCCACCTAGCTCAAGGAACTGGGGGTTTGGAGGGGTGGGAGAAGTGGAGGCCAGGGCCCTGGGTTGCCCTGTTTCCTTGTGAGATAACTAGGAGGTTTTGGCAAATGTTAAGCTCCCATCCTTAGTAACAATTTTGTTTTTTTGGTGGGGGAGTGGGCGGAGAAGGAGGGGAAGTTGGAAAGAGCTTGCTCTCTGGAAGTGATTAGACCCTGGAGAAAGAGATACATTTCAAAGAAAATTGAGAGAAACGTTAAAGATTGTTTATAACCTCAAAATTAGTTCCATGCCCTTGATACCAGAAGCACTTCTCCTCTGGTACAGAAAAGGCAAGTTTGCATGTGGAAGTTAGACTCTGATCTCTTGAAGGGAAAATTCAGGTTCTACTGATCTTTGAAGCCTTGGTACCCAGCATGAAGCATGACATAGCAGGTGCTTAATACTTGTAGGTGACATAGTGAACATCAGATGAGCAAGCAGAATACATGCTCAGCACCATCAGCTTTCCTGGATATGTGGGAAATTTAATCTTTTCTCAATACTATCCCAGCCTTTCTCTACCCAGAGACAAGCTATATCTGCAAAAAGTAGCAGAATTACATTCAGCATCCAGACCTGCAATAGTGTCTTGAAAAGGTGTGCAATCTGTTGAATTTCAATCCCTTTGCTGAAAATAAATGGAAAAATGTGTTCTCGCTGCTCATGTCTCTTTGGCTTATCATGTCTTTAACAGTTTTGTTAAAAAGGGAATTTAATTTTCAGACCACTGGGCAACTATCGAGCTTTGGCTAGAGTAGCAATTTTCAACCCTGGTGGTATGTTGGAGTTTTCTGAGGGGTTTAAAAAAATCCCAACACACAGGTGCACCCTGCACCAATTGTATCTGAGTTTTGGCAGGTGGGATTCTGGACAAGCTCTCAAGGAGATTCAGATGTGGGCAGCCTAGGTTAAGGCACGACTGAGTTGGCGTTTACCCAAGCTGGAGCAGCAGGGCCAAATAGCTGCTCCTCCGATTGCAAATTGGCAGTTAAACCTGGGGTCTTTGGAGAGTGGAAATGATAATCCTGTGGGTTACAGTAGTTGATTAGAGTCAGCACTTTTTATTTTTGACAGTGATTCCAACAAGCCAAACAAACCCTGAATCTTTCTATTAAAAAGTCATTTAGTTGGATTAAAGTTTTATTGCTTTTTGCCAACTTTTGAATCGGGGGGGAACCTATTAGTGCTAGAGAAATGTCATGATTTCTTTTAGAGCAAGGTTTGTGTTACAATTTTCTGAATCCCCAGCTCCTAGTACAAGGCCTGTCATGTGGTAGATAGTCAAAAACGCTAAATAATGACAGTAGCTGCTGCTTGCTGGGTACCTACTCTTACATTGAATACCTGATGTAATCTTCAAAACAACCATATGAGATAGGTCCTATTAGTATCTTCCTTTAGGAAGGTGGAGAAGGCAGAATTCTAAGATGACCCCAAGATTCTGACCTTTATTGTGTATGCCCTATATAATCCCCTCTCCTTGAATGTAGACCAGACCCATGAATATGATAGGATACCACTCCTGTGATTATATTATGGCAAAGGTGAAGGAATTTTGCAGAGGTGACTAGGTTTCCTCATCAGTTGACTCTAAAGTAATCAAAAGGGAGCTTATCTTGGGTTGGCCTGACCTTATCAGGTGAGCCCTTTAAAAGAAGGGTTAGAGATTGGAAGCCTGCTGATAAGCCACGTTTTGGCTTGCTTACTACAGAGTACTAACGCTGTAAGGAAATCAATTCTGGGAACATCCCAGAGTCCCAGATAAGACTCTGAGTAAGAGGATTTAGCTAACTCACCCAGACTCCTAACCCACAGAAACTATGACATAATAAACAGGTGCTGTTTTAAACCACTAAATATGTGGTAATTTGTTATGCAGCAATAGAACACTAATACGCCAGTGAAAAAGTCGTGATACAGAGAGACTAGAGCTTGGCCAATGATGCACGTTAGGAGCTGATGGAGCTGGTAGTCAATCCCTGATGTTTCTGACCCCAAGCTGTTTAACCATGTCACCATCATTTATTCATAAAATGAGGCTCATTTTCACCAGCCCATTGGCTTTCTGCAAGCTATAAACTGGGAAAAACCAAGGTGGAATTGAAATCTTGCTTGCTTTGTGCAATGATGTGGAATTAGAGGCAGGAGCTGCCAGCATACCCCACACATGTGGAGGGTCAGGGCCAGAGGCGTGGAATTGGTGTCTTTTCCAGATCCACACTCCAAGGTGTGCCCCCAGGTAGGTACGTATGTCAGTCATGCACAAAAGGAGGACTGAGGCAGACTGTTTTACTCACAACTGGGAGCTCAAAGGCTAATTTGCTGAGCATCAAATAAACCTTAAGAAAGAAAGAGACAGTAGGGAGGTTGGGGAGGGATAACATGGGGAGAAACGCCAGATATAGGTGATGGGGAGATGGAGGCAGCAAACCAAATTTCCATGTATGTACCTATGCAACAATCCTGCATGATCTGCACATGTACCCCAGAACCTAAAGTACAACAATATATATATATATATTTAAAAAAAAGCAAGAAAGAGGACTGTGGTTGTGTGGTGACAACCATATCTGCTTTGCTCCAGTTGAGAGGGGAGGGTGTTGCCTTACATTTCTGATTAGATCCAGAATTTAAACATCATAATTAGTACAATGGTCTTTCCTTAAAGAAAAACTAAGCTTTACTTTCAATAGTAATGCACATTTTAATCCAGCATTTCCATTTTCTTAAGGAGATTGAGAGAGAGAGAACTTTTAAGATTTGATTGATTTCAGACTGGGGACGCATGGACTCTCTTTACAGGATGTTGTCTGTGCTGGGTAACAAAAGCTGGCTTTTGTGAACAGAGCTGTGTGTTCTTGTGCTGGCTTCTAAATGGGTTCTCAGAGAGGTGGTCACCACCCCTCTACCATCTTGTGCAAAGGCCATGGGTGTCCCACACCAGAGCAGTCCATGCCTCTTTGTAAGCTGAATGGGGCCATGTGAGCTCTGATGAGCAATGTAACTCCGTCCCATGTTGTGGACTTTGACTCTAAGATAGGTGAACCCTACTCCACCCTCTGGCAGTTGGTGACCTTGGGCAAGTCATTTGATTTGTCTTAGCTTTCATTTCCTCTTCTATAAAACAGGAATAATAATGTTTGGGTGGACCTCCTACTCAATATCCATTCTCCTCTCTTTTTCAGTAGGAGGAGCCTGACTGTGGGATGAAGTTAGCGTGCTCTAGCTAAAACCGTTTCATTGTCTTGCAGCTGGGATGGCTGTAAGACCTAGCTCTGGCTAGTGAGAAGTGAAAGTCTACTGGTAAAGAAGGGGTGTCTTGGAAAGTTATCATTTTCTTGTACTCAGCTAGAATGTTCCTTTTCATTTTCTCTTTACCTGCCTGTCCTCTTCCTGCCTGGAACGTAGATGTGATGTCCAGAGGTGAGCAGCTATCCTGTGAGCATAAGGATAAGGAGGAGCAGAAAGCAATGAATGACATAGGTCTCTGATGGCACCATGGAGCCACCCACCAGCCCTTCCCTGGCTTCCTTTGGAAATCTTAACTTGTGGGAGAAATATACTTCTCTTTCTATTGGTGATCTTTTTTTTTTTTCTTTTTATCCCTTCAGGCCAAATACAATTCTATCTGATGTAAAAAACCTGCCTCATAAGGTACACTTGAAAAATATTAGAAAATACTCAATGAGCCATCGGGTGTTGACATATGCAAGAAATCATTCAACAACTTTATTATTAAGGATCCCTTTCTAGAGATATAATCAGTGCGAAAAGGGAAGGGAAAAGGATGTCTCTCTTCTTCAGTACTGACTTGTGGGAAGTAAGTATCCTGGTATGGTATGGGAATGTGTGGCCGAAATTTAATTTAACCCTAGTAACAAATTGCCCATGAGGCCTAATGTGTCTGATTTTGTCGGAGGCAGAGAAGACTCAAGAAGGAGTTGCTCTCTGTCTTTGAATACCCCTTGCCTCAGAGTTTCACTTGAGATCTAGAAAATATGTAGAGATTTGGGGTAAGACAAGTGGGCAGTAACCAATGCATGCCTCAGCAAGGCCATTTTAATAGACTCACAGTTCCACAAGGCTGAGGAGGCCTCACAATCATGGCAGAAGATGAAGGAAGAGGAAAGGCACATATTACATGGTGGCCAGCAAGACAGCTTGTGCAGGGTAACTCCTCTTTATAAAACCATCAGATCTTGTGAGACTTATTCACTATCCTGAGAACAGCACAGGAAAGACCTGCCCCCATGATTCAATTACCCTCCACTGGGTCCCTTCTATGACACATGGAAATTACGGGAGCTACAATTCAGGATGAGATTTGGGTGGGGACATAGCCAAACCATATCAGTCATCATCTGCATCAGTAGACGCCAGATATGGAACAGGAAAGGGATGAGCACATTTTTTTTCTCCTCAGTCTAGCCACAGCCAAACCCCTGAATTCAGCTCAAAGGCTTGACTCCAGTAGACACCTGGACCAACTGGGGCTCAGTCAGAGGAAAATGATGAGGATGGGCAGAAACCCAACACCCTGTTTGCTATTTAGGATCATGGTTATAGGAGGTGGGAATAATGGCCTGAGAAAAGTGGACTCAGTGGAAGACATGACAGTTATTTTCACATCTGAAGGACTTCCACATAGAGCAAGGATCAAACTCATCTGGCTCAGTCCCAGTAGGTGGAATTGGACCCAATGGTGAAAACTTCCAGGATGCAGATTTGGATTTGGGTTGAGATTTGGATCTGTATATGTCAAAAACAGAGTGACCCATCTCAGTGGCTCGTCCTATTGCTGGTGGTATTTAAGCGCATACTGAACTACCACTTGCTGGGATGTTGTACAGGGATCTCAGCATGTATTCACTTGTTGGCTTCTTCGTTCAATGAATTAATTGATGAATTAACAATTATCTTGTGCCTGCCATGTGTCAGGCTCTTACAGCCTGGTCTGACTGATGACAACCTTTGAAATCTCTCCCACCTTTGTGATTCCTTGATACTCTGAGTATAAGGAACTCCATTTTTCACAGGGGAAACTGATGCACCAAAACCGGGGGTGAGTTGTACAAAGCCACAGAACACAAACATAGTGGATTCTTCATTCTCTCTGAGCCTTTGCTCTCTCCAGTCTTCTTTCTTTTTCAAAAGGCTGTTTCTTTCAGAAAAAAAGAAACAAACCAAATCATGCTTTACTAAACCATCTGGGCTTGGTGAGCACGTTTGGACAGGATGTGCAGTTACCCAGTATTGGTCGGAAAGACGTGTTTTCCTGACTCTGGACAAATTGAAGCAAGCTCTCTCTTTGATCTGCAATCTTCCAAATTTCCCCAGATATCCCCAAGCAGAGGCAGATTATATGCAAGGGCTGTGGTTCAGATTTCATGGAACACATGGCTTTCTGACTGGGGAGTGGCTGTGGATTCTTCAGATTCAGTCACTCCCGCTATTCTCTGCACTTAGAGTCCAAAAATTGCTGTAGAAACCACACACCTCCAGAAAGCCAATTTCTTTTTAAACATTTCTGAATCTCTCTCTCTCTCTCTCTCTCACAAACACACACACACACACACACACACACACACTACACAACACACACGCCACACACGCAACACACACAGACACAGACATACACACACACACACACACACACTCTATCTTTCCATCGCCAATCTTTACATGTTACATCTGTGGCTTTTCTCTTTCAGGACCTCTTGCCTGGCAGAACCTCCACGGGTTGGGAGCACCTCATCAAGCAATGAAAGCCAGCCTCAGTTTTGCAGCTGGGCATCTCACAAGCAAGGAGCAGGGCCATTCAGCTCAAGCCTCTATTCTTCCGTGGTGCATCAGGCTTGCAAGATGTAGCAAGAGCAAATTAGCAGCTGTGTAAGACTGTCTGACGCTGGTAAAAGCATCTGTTGGAAAACTTGCTTGTAATTTCCTGAGCATTTAGGGTCAGAAGTGGGTAGAAACCCCCAAATGGGGGTAATTGCTTTCAAGTGGGAGGAAAATAAGAAACAGACAAGCTTGCATTGGTGCAGTCTGTGGATTCTAAACTGCAGGCCCCTGTGGTAAATGTTTCCAAAGCACTACTTGCTTAGGGAGCAAGAACTGACGTTCTCATGAAATGAGTTGCCTGGCCCAGACTGGACCATATGTGGGTGGGAGTGGCATTCAAATTCACCCTCCCAACGTTGCTCTGTAAGGCTGGAGATGAGTTGGAGCATAGTGGATCGGGACCCATTAATGAATTCTCTGTGTTAGTGTCTTGGATCATCTTTCTTGGTTTTAGTCACCAATCAGTTTTCAGCACCCGGACCAGTGCCTGACACATAGTGGGTAATCAGCAAATATTCGTTGAATGACAGAATGAATCCACTTTTGTGTCCTAAGCTCTCTTTAAATTTTGTGTCTTAGTTGACTCTGTATTTGGTTGATAACTGAAATGGAGATTAAAAAAAAAAAAAGCAAAGGGATATCCAGCCAGAACTTGACAGAAATAAAAATTGGGGAGGCTGAAAGAGAAGAAGGGGGCCAATATAGCTGTGTAGGGATGTTTGGGAAGGCCACGGCTCACGTGTAGACGATTGGAAAGTGTTTGAGCCTGGTAGTTTCTCTCACATGCCTTTGAAGTTTTCATCTCCCTCTGCACTCTGCAGTGAAGATTTTCCCCTTGCTTTGCTTCAAGGCCAAGGCCTTTATCCTGAGATCAAGGGTCTTCCCTCTCTTTCCTGTCACTTTTGCTACATCTCTTTTCTTCTCTTTCCCTACGCTGCAATTCTGTTTAATAGCTAGTTTCAGTTCTGGGTGGTAATACTGGGCTTTGCAAAAGACCCATTTTGAAACTCTCTCTTAACAAATTCACATCTTGACAGCTTTCATTGGCCCGAATGTGACTAAAGCTGAGACTTTAGGGAATCGAAACCGTGATTTTCAAAAAGCACACAGCATCTGCATAACTAAAAACCCTCTCTGACTATATGTGACTTGGCTCTGGAGGGAATTTGGAGAATTTATGTACCCCCTTTTGCCAGCTGAAGTTTGTCACTCTCTTTAGTACTTGGAGTAATAATTCTATGCTAATCATCATAAAGGGTTGCATCTTTTACTTAGTAAATGAGGCCTAAAGATAAAACACCTTCTTTCTTTCCCTCCTCTATCAATAAGTCACACTTAGCAGAAACATCATGTAGAGCTATTTGCAAAAGGCTTGATTTCTTTAGCTGGAGAAAGAAATGGAAACACAAAGATGACTTGCCTCCGTGCCTTCCCAACCTCTCTCGGTATAGAGAACACAGGCTCCTCTGTGTGTTTAACCCAACGTTAGTAAGTAAGTCAGAGCACTGAGAGCCGTGGCAAGGATAGGTGATTCCTTAGGTAACAGGTTAGGCAGGGGAGACGGGACAAAGAGAGGGGGAAAAAAGAGAAAAAAATTTACAAGAGGAGAAAAAAGGAGAGGTGGTAACATGCTTCCAGCCAGCTCAGCTGCCTTTCTGTGCATCAGCTCATGACTGCGACCTGGGGCTCCAAAGACACCAAATCCCCAGCTGATTCATTTCTCATACTTGAAGAGATACCTCATTGGCTTGTGACTGCTCCCTGCGTTAATGGGATGTGCCTGGGGCTCAGATATGTGGTTTGCTAAGCTTGGAGACTGAATCCAACCTGGAGGAGCCCAATTATGCGGACCCAAAAACCATAAATGAGACAAAGAGTTGGGGGCCCTTAGCCAGAACCAAGCTATCCCCTGAAAGTGGTGCCCTCTACATTCCCTTCAAACGATCAGATTCTCTCACTGAGAAGATGGGGCTGAGTCTCCAGGACCCAGGATGCCATACGCAGCTACTGAGCTAGTGGCACACACATGGCCTTTGGTTTCATTGGAAGTCATCCTCTTTCGCTCAACACCAGATAACACCCAAATATGAAAATTAGAGTTTTTGAGTCAGAAGTCCAGTTGTGGGTAGTAGTAGCTCTGTAGACTTGCAATTTACAACTTTATTTATTTATAGTTTTTGAGATGGAGTTTTGCTCTTGTTGCCCAGGCTGGAGTGCAATGGTGCAATTTCGGCCCACCGCAACCTCTGCCTCCCAGGTTTAAGCAATTATCCTGCCTCAGCCTCTCAAGTAGCTGGGATTACAGGCATGTAGCACCACTCCTGGCTAATTCTGTATTTTTTGTAGAGATGGGGTTTCTCCATGTTGGTCAGGCTGGCCTTGAACTCCTGACGTCAGGTGATCTGCCTGCCTTGGCCTCCCAAAGTGCTAGGATTACAGGCATGAGCCACTGTGCCCTGTCTTTTTTTTTTTTTTTTTTTTTTTTAATATTAATCTTGACCTTTGACATCGGGTCTGCCCTTGTCCCAAAAGGCCCTAGCTCCAGGGCCCCATTTCATAAACCCAAATGCACTGGGGCTGGGTCTGCAGCCCTGGGCTGGCCTTATCCTTTGCATCTTTAGGCAGTTCTGCTTTGCTGAGAGAAGGGCCTTGTTCTGTCTTATCTTCTCCTGCCTCCTTTGTCTTGTCCTCAGTGCTCAGGGCACCCTCCCCCGTCTGCAGCGCCTGACCGTGAGGAGAATGCCCGTCTTCAGGCTGGACCTCTTGCTTCTTGTTTCCCTTCTTCCTTTCACGGAGAACTCTAAAGAGAAAAACATCTACCCTCAGGTGTGATGTCCTGAGTGACTCAACAAACCCCAGCGAGTGGCCCAGCACGTGGTCCCAGGAGAAAGATGTTGAACTGGAACCCCCAACTTCTTGAAAAATGACTTCATCTAGAAAGAAAAGAAATGAGCCGGGCGCGGCAGCTCACACCTGTAATCCCAGCTCTTTGGGAGGTTGAGGCAAGAGTCTGAGACCAGCCTGGGCAATATAATGAGACCCAGTCTCTACCAAAAAAAAAAAACCAAAACCTAAAACATTAGCTAGGTGTCATGGTGCATGCTTGTGGTCCTAGCTAATCAGGAAGCTGAGGCAGGAAGGCCCCTCGAGCCCAAGGTTGAGGCTGCAGTGAACTATGGTGCTGCCACTGTACTATAGCCTGGGTGATGCTGTACTCCAGATTGAGTCTCATAAAATAAGGATACTGTCAGCTTACTCTTGCATAAAGTAGTAATTCCCATTCAGTATTCTCATTAAGTGGGAACAGTCTTCTAAATAGTAAGAGAATTGGAGAACCAGTTTTCCATACTAATGCTTCTAGTAGTGACAACAAAGTACTTCATTTTAGAGTAAGTAGGGTCAACATTCTACATATTAGACTGTGTTTTCTGTTTTTCAGTTCACATTATGTTAATTATTTGTTAATATATTTTTAGGAATGACCAGATGTGCTATATGTAATGGTCAGTTTTCATGCCTGTCTCCACGGTTAGATTATATGTTCCATGAGGTCAGAATTCTGCAAACCTTGTTCACCAGTGTGCCCCTAGCACATAGTACTGTATCTGGCAAAAGGTAGATGCTCAATCCATATTTGTTGGATGGATGGATGGAAGGATAGATGGATGAATTACAAAGCATTGGATGAAGATAAAGAGGAACCATAGATAGTAGACTCTAGACTCTAAATATTAACTATGAAGAAGAGAGAGCTGATAGCAGTGCTTCTTTTTTTTTTTTTTTTTTTTAAAGCAGAGTCTTGCTCTGTTGCCCAGACTGGAGTGCAGCAACATGACCTTGGCTCACTGTAACTTCCGCTTCCCAGGTTCAAGCCATTCGCATGCGTCAGCCTCCAGAGTACCTAACTGGGATTACAGGCATGTGCCACCACACCTAGCTAATTTTTGTATTTTTAGTAGAGGCGGGGTTTCACCATGTTGGTCAGGCTGGTCTCGAACTCCTAACCTCAAGTCATCTGCCTGCCTCAGCTTCCCAAAGTGTCGGGATTACAGGCATGAGCCACACTGCCCAGCCAATAGCAAGCACATTTTTAATCAACCTCAAGTCCAGTGATGACCAGAGACAGTCAGGAGCAGAAAGTCAAGGGAGTGCTTCTTTACCCAAGAAGGTTGTGTTTGGGATTGGTCAAGGGTGTCCTGCTATATAGTAAGGGCTCAGACAACAGGCCATGACGTTGCTTTGGCATTTTATGGGTAGCCCACCTACAGAAGCACTACATGGCAACATCTCTGGTAGCTTTAGTATTTTTTTCCCCTGAAAGTCAAAGAAATTTAATATGAAAATGAGCATCCTGGAGGTGATAACTAGAAAAGAATGGTTGAGGGTTTCAAAATAATAGAGTCCCTACTGGAGCCTTATACTCACATTAGACATTGAACTATCCTCATCGATATTGGGTAGAAACCTGACATTTTCTCACACCATCCACATTAAAAAAAGATGCATCATTTTTCATTTGAGTTTCAACCTGGTGCCTAAAGTTGTGGTTTCTGAAACTTCTATTTATTTCTGATGGTTCTGTTACTCTTCTCAAAAGACTCAAGCGGTTTATGTGTTGTGCAGTTGTGACTAGCTGGGCAATTTTTTTAGGAAAACAAAACTCTTAAGCTTGGAAAAACATCTGCTCTGTGTCTGTTCGCCAGATTCCTCCAACTTTTTCAGCAAATTGTGACATTTGAACTGACAACCCTAAGGCATATTTTGGAACATTAAGGAAATCTATGCTCAATAAATAGGTTATTACACATTTCTCCAGTGTCCTATTAAAGAATCTGAAAGTGCTTCTTTCACTTTGGGATTCTTGTTTATAAACATGTAGCTCAGCATTCCCATCTATCATATCAGGAAGATATACAAATGATATGAGCCCACAGGACTCAATTAAGCCATGCCTTGTCAAGATGAATAGGGTCATCCAGTGACTGCTGGTGAGCTGAGATGTCCTCCATGGGAACAAATTCTGGCACTTAAAAATCATACTCATAAAATGTCGAAGAGAAGAGAATGCTTTTTAAAGGCCCCCATGTCAAGTAACCAGTGGGGAACTGACGAGATTTCCATCTGTTTCAAATTAAACGTGTTTCTTGTCTTTGCGTCATGCTCCCCAGCTCAGCATAATCAGTTAGAAAAGATCTTCTGTGATCTTAGCAGAAAGCACGTTTTTATAAATGTGTCTGGCTGCTTGCTTCCTTACACAAACCAGTGATATTTCTTCCTTCATTTTGACTCTGATGATGCTTTATTGGAGCTAAAGCATGGTGTTGGTGGGCTCTAGTCATTTGGCATTTATTTTTTGTTTCTTGTTATGCCCCCACATCTATGCTAGGTTTTGGGGATACAGTGGGAACAAGATACTCAAAAAGTAAATATATAAGTAAAGTAATTATAGTTTGCAAAAGTTGCCCTAAAGGAAATAAACATGGGAGACAGAGACAATCAAGCACAAGACTGTCGAAGACAGTCTTTAGATTGGGTGGTTGGAAAAGAATTTAGAGCTGAGGCATGAAGGCTAAGAATAAGTCACTCAAGTAGAAACAGAAGGACGAAGATTCAGAGAGAGGAAACAGCAATTGCAAAGGCTTTGAGATAGTTAAAGCCTGCCATAGCCTCTGGTCAGCACTGTGGACCTGAGGTTGATTAAAAATGCACTGCATATCTTCCTGATATAATAGATGGGAATGCTGAGCTACAAGGACTTGCAGGATTTGAGGCATAGTAAACAGACCAGTGTAGTCAGAGTACATAGAGAGTGGGGAAATGGCATGGAGGGATGCCAGGCGATGAGTCTAGCCAGGCAGGTTTTGTGGGAAATGTTCATGATATTAGATTTTACTCCAAAAGCAATGGAAAGCCAAGGGAAAATGCCACTTTTGGATTTACATTTTATGAGAATTAGTCTAGCTTATCTATGAAGAACAGATTGGAGAGGGGGAAGTGGGGAGCAGGGAAACCAGGTGGGAGGCGGTTGGCTCAGTCCTGGTGAGAGGTGACCACAGCAGCTTGCACTGGAATAGCATCATTGGAGACTGGGAGAGGAGGATGAGCTTCAGAGATGTTTTGGAGGTAGAACTGACAAGACCTGTGGATGCATTGGATAGAGGAGATAGACAATAGGAGGACTGCTAGCGTGTTGACCTCCAGTGAGGTGGCTGATGGTAATACTCACTGTGAGAAGAGTCCTGGGGAAGGAACCACTGTTTTGTGGGAAGGTGGGGAATGGAAATTCATCTTGAACCTATTAATTGGGAAGACCTGTTACTAAGCTCTATGCAGAACTGAAGAAATCTTTTGGCAATACGTCTATTGAAAAGGCAAACCTTGGAACCCCATGTTGTAACTCTCAACGTAATGACAGAAACATTTGGAAAAACTTGTGATGGAACTCGAGACAACTGAAGTCTGGAAAATCAGAGATGATTCAAGGTTAGCAATAAATCTAGCAAATGACACAGCATATGGGAAAGTGTAAACATGAGTTTTCTCCTTTGTAGCTTCCTGTCTAATCAGACTTTATTTCTGTATTGGAAACAAACTTGCTGGCTGAGATGTAGGTGCAGGGAGTGTGAGGGCTGCTTGTGCTGAGAGGGACGGCCAAAACGTCCAGCAAGGAAGATGAACTTTATGATTCAGGGAGAGGAGGAAGTACTTGGGGGTTGGAAGTTATGCTTAGGAGATGATGCTATCTACTTAATATTGTCCTTTGAGATTTATGGAGGGCAGCCCATTTTTTAAAAGCTGCTCTTTAAAATGATATTTTCTCTGTAAATCAGGCATGAAAAAAATGACCTGAGGCCCTTTTTAAATATTTCTTCAGTGAAGTCTCTGCCTTCCTATTAATTTATAGCAGATTGGGCTTGTTTTCCCACCTGCCTGCTCATTTCCAAGTACAAGCTGTCCCACTCTTTGCTTGTCTCTTTCTGTTTGGCGTTCAAAAGGGGTCCATGGTGCTTTCAGGAAGCATAATATTTGGTTGGTTAGTGAATAGTCTGCAAAGCAAAATATGTGATTTTGATGTTAGCATTGGTGCCAGACCTGGAAGAAGAGATTGTCCCTGTGGGTTTCTGCTTTGTGTGTATAGAATCTCAGAATGCTGCAGGGGAGAGTCCTCTACCGTTGGTATAGAAAATATTTAAGTTTTGGACAGCCCTGAGTTCAGTCCTTAGATCTACTGTTTTCTATTTTGCAACTTTAGACTTCTGACTCAATGTCTTTGAACCCAGCGTTTTCATCAGTAACGTATGGATAGTTATGTGTATGTAAATGGCAGGGTTGTTGTGAAGATTAAGTGATATGACGTATGTAAAGTTCTTAGCATGATACTTATTTCATACCGGTTACCACAAATAGTCTGTCATATTATTATCATTGAATATGCAAACATAATGGTGTCAGTTTAACCAGAAATGTGCCTTCTTGGTTTGTGGCCCTGTAAGGGCTGTTGACAAGCGCTGAGGTCTAGCAAACGTTGGAAACGGGAAGCTCCTGGGTGCTTAAGTTACTCATTTTTCAAATTGAATTAAAAATTCAAATTAACCAATTAAATTTCAAAAAAAAGGAGACCTTTCCTATGCAATATGGATCACAAGCTTCTTTTGAAAAACCGGATCTGGCAACACAAGGGTCCCTGCATTCCACATGGTGGCCATCAGCTGTAACTTAGAAAGACATGCTCTTTCCAATTCTCTCCACTGTTCCTTCCCAGTGATCTGTCTTAGAGATAACCTAGTGTTCGCTCTTATATTGACTACTGACCAGCTCATGTGATTGGACAAACTCTTTCACTCTTTTACTCTCAGTTACTCCATCTGTAAATGAAGATGATAATCATAATGCTTATCCCAGAAGTTTCTTTTGAGGATGAAATAACCTCAATTAAAAAGTTTTTTCACAGTGCTTGGTAGAGAGACAGAATTCAGGGTTAGCTATTATTATTATCATTATTAGGCAGCTTTGCAAATAAATGTGTATTTAGTTGAAATACATACCTAAGCAGAGACTCACAGAAATTAAACTGGATAATGCACACGTCTGTTACAGGGACATAATATTTTTGAAAAATGCCATGAGTTTTCCTTTTTTCATATTTCCTTGTACTTGGTCGTCTCTCTATTCTTCTCCCAGGGAAAAACATTTGACAGAGTATCTTCTGCTGTGACATCCACCCTTCACCCTTTCCACCAGGGAACTGACTTGTTTGGATTATATCAGTGGGGATAAAAGTGTCAGTATTTATTTCCATGTCTAGCTGCTTCCCAAGGGGTTGCACTGAGCCTGTTGAGACCCTCACGGAAGGTTACTACTACCCTCTGAATATTCTCTCCTGAGTCTGGTAACCCTTCCCTCAGATCATGAAGTCTTGGACCTAGGGGTGGTAATGACACTCTCACTAGCCCTAGGGCTCTGTCAAGTTTCTTGAGGTGTTCCACGCCTCTTTGAATCTTTTGTAGACAATCTCTTTTATCAAAATAATTTCTACTTATTCTACTTTGAGTCAGTCATCAGCTGATGTAGCTTCCACTGCCTTGAAAAAAAAATAAAATTGTAGCCAGGCACGGTAGCTCATGCCTGTAATTCCAGCACTTTGGGAGGCCGAGGTGGATGGATCACTTGAGGACTTCAGGTCAGGAGTTCGAGACTAGCCTAGCCAACATAGTGAAACACGATCTTTACTAAAAATACAAAATTAGCTGTGTATGGTGGCAGGTGCCTGTAATCCCAGCTACTCGGGAGGCTGAGGCAGGAGAATCACTTCAACCTGGGAGGCAGAGGTTGCAGTGAGCCAAGATCGCACCACTGCACGTTAGCCTGGGTGACAGAGTGAAACTCTGCCTCAAAAAAAAAAAAAAAAAAAAAAAAGAAAGAAAGAAAAAGAAAAAAAAAACTATTAAAGTAAAAATCAAAGAAAAGGAGTTAATTGTAAGGTTCTAATCTCAAGATGATATTTTGAATGCACAGCAAGGTAATGGTCCTAGGAATCAGGCTTCATGAAGAGAGATTAACATTTTCTAAATGCCTAGTGGTTCCCATTAACATATAGAGAGCCAGACTAGGTCACAGATGTTCAAAGCCACAAATGAAGAGCAGGCAGGAGAAATGACTTGTGGGAAATTTCAACCAGACAGGAAGAGGAAATAGAAACCATTGCCCTGGAGATGGAAGGGAGATTTTGAGAGGGCTCAACCAAGATGTGTACCACAGCTTGGTCACTGAGAAATGACTGCTTCCTCCACAACCCCACCTTGCTTAAGCAAAATTGGGGCAGGGTGTGATGAGGCAATGAAAACCCTCATAGAAAGCCCAGATGGCTTGAGGGAGAGTCAGCACATCTTGGCTTGTCCTCCGTGTCCCCCTTGTGACTACTGTGGTAGGGAAGTGGTGAAACTTCCACCATCCTTCTTCCACGGTAGAGGGTTCCTTATGGCCCAGAGTTCCTGTCTGCTCCAGGGAGAGGACACTAAGGTGCTGAGAACAATGTTGTCTTGGCATAGACTTCAGAGCTAAGATGGAAGAGGCCACAAACCACAGAGGGCTGGTGATTTGAGGGACCCAGAGACCTTAGACCTCAGCAGCCGATGCCAGCAATGCCCATAAAGGACAGTGAAATCGGCCACACCTAAGTAAACACTAGCCAAGGACATTTAGAGACAAAATCAGTGTGAGGACCAGGGACTCCAAGGACTCCTGCCACAAGGATATGCCAACTTTTCTCTGCCCACAGATACCACCTTGGGAAGGAGGTGTGGGCAAAGTGACTCCTTGAGAAAGGAGGAAAACAATCTTTGAGTTTCCTGGGTAATTCACCCAAATGAAGATGAGTTAATCTCAAAGTAAAATGTTTTAAACAGAATCAAATTCAGTTACCTTTAATTGGCAATTTTTATTTTTCTCCGCCAGCAGGAGGAAAGTTAGCTTCAGAGTGAGAGAGCAATGATAAACAATAATGAAGTTCATCTTTTTTATATTTCTAAGTGTTCTGCGTAAATTTTGTTTTGTAAATTCTACATGAACTCTCTCACAAGATTGGCCCTTTTCTCTGGACCTTTGTCTTTGAGCCACTGTGTCATATTAAGGGTGGTGACTGAATTTTATCTAACATAACCATTACTTACTTATTAAGTCATTTTAAGCATAACAACATGAAAGGAAATTAAGACAGAAAGAAAAATATCCGTATTCCCTCCACCCTAAAGCAAAGACATCCATTTTGAAAAAATATTTCCTGTGCCCATGTTGTTAATATACTGGTGACAGATTGGCCAAACCCTTTGCTTAGAAAAGTCTGTCCTGTCAACATCCTGAGCTTGTCCTTGGTGAGGTAAAGGAAAAGAGAGAGAGAGATGAGCTGAGTACTTGATGTTGTCATATGGTATCAAGCTTCTCCTTACTTGAGTGCCTTTCCAATTAGTGAAATGGGACATTCTTAGGGTGGTGTCCAATCTCAACAGTGTCAGTAGGATTTCACTCTTTCTTTCCTACCTCTTGGTCTTTGCTATTATGCAAAACCCCAGGATTCATGGGGATTCCTCTTTTTCCTCTGGCATTCTAGACCCTGAATCTAGGGCTCTTGACTCCTTTAGAATATTGACATTATGATGTTACAGGTAGAATGTTGCAAATAGAATCCCTGGGTTTTTATTAATTGGAGTCCTAAAGAACAGATTTACAGATTTAAACTTTGCTTACCCCTGCCTGTTTTTCTCCTTTGTGTTCTAACGTATGTGACATTTTAAGGAAGCGTTTTACTTGGATACTTGGTAAATGAGCAGTGACGCAAAATACCTTTCCTCTGCTCTTATTTGTATGGCTCTAATTTGGAGGCATATACTTTTCCAAACTACTACTTGTTCATGCGCCTCTGTCAACTTAGAACCTTAAAGAGGCATGATCATATTTGTCCACATTCATGAATGAATATTTCAACAATAGTACCTACCAGGGTTAATACAGATCAAGAAGCCTACTTGTTGTAGGTAAGTTAAAGTAGCTGGTATTTTGAGATGACATTTGGTTATCTCTGCAATATTCCCATGAGTAGTCTCTCAGTCGTTCACTGTTTGCAGGTTCTTGGAGAAGTATCTCAAACATGATGATCATGGGGCCACATGAGAAGTACTAAACACCGTTTATGATGTTCCTATGTATTTTTCAGCTTTGAAGAGGGTGGCATTTAGATAAACCCTGGGGAATAAAATAGAGAAAAAACTGAATAAAATCTAGAAGCAAAAGCTATGGACAAATGGGTGAAATAAACAATTGATTGCTTTACACTTTTTTTTCTAGTAATTTTCTTTTTGTTGTTCCTGAAGCCCACTACATTCGCTTTGGCAGCATTACCAGATTTTAAGTCATGCTGACCAAATCATATAGGAAAATCAGATCATGATAAGCTGGACTGGCATTATTTCTAATTTCTTTTATAAGTTCCTTTGCGAGTTATGAATAATTTAGAACCATATTTCTTTCAGTTTCTGAACACACAAAAGTATTTTTTTTTCTTGTTCTTTGAAATTGAGTTCTCATTGCATTGTGTTGGAGAATACAGTCTGCATGTTTTATCAATCAATTCCTTAATATTTATTGAAATGTCTTTTACGGGCTGGTATGTGTTCCGTTTTTGGAAACATCCCCTGGAAAATTGAAAAGAATTCAGATTATTTAAGAGTTCTAATGTTCTAAATATGTGAATTTATCAAATATCTTCCTCATGCTGTTTAACTCACCAACATCATTTTTTGATCACTTGATTAATCAGTCTGTAATAATTGTGTTAAAAACTGCACTTTAAGAAATTCAATTTACTATATTTTTATTGACCTTTATATGCATTGTTGCTTTTGTAGGTCAAAAAATGGTCAACTATTGGCAATTTCATACGGTTTGATCTAATAATTTGGAGTTACGTTGCTGATGTTTGTTGGTTCAGGTTTGTTGTATTTTTCTGATGTGTGATAACCTTTTTTTACTTTAAAGTCTATTTCATCTTCCATTTTTATGGTTAGCACATCTTTATTTTGATCAGTATTTTAAACATGTAATCCACATGTCTTTCTTCTGATTAAATTATATCTGGACTAATGTATGGCATATTATTATTATATTTTCTATTCACTATGAGTCTGACTCACAATAAATATTCAGTAAATGGTAGTTTAAAAATAACAAATATTAATTTAACAATTGATGTATTTATTAATATTCTCTTTATAACATTTTAACTTTGATGCTAATATGTTATAGCTTCATTATGATAAAATATTTCCTGTATGTATCAGACATTTCACAAGCTTATTTGATTTTTTGTATTTGAAGTTTTGTTTTCTTTTACAGTAGCAGAGTGAGTGGAGAGAGGATACAGAAAATTTTTATGTATCAGTGTTAGCTGTGGGGTTAACTTTGGCTTACTGAAGTTACCAGTAATGATCGACCCTCCTTTTCAAAAGAATACAGAGTCACAAAACATTGGAGATGGAAAAAGTGATCCATTGAAACTTCCCATCAAGAATCTCAATCTTTCACAGAAGACCAAAATAAGGACATGCTACTCTGATGCAGGGCACAGAGGTTCCAAACAGTGAAATAATAACTAAGCCAGGTCTGGCTCACATCACTTTACTTCCATTTCTGTCTGTAAGAGACTGTGAAACAGGAAATCTCAACCCAGGAAATCTAAGCCTATTGCACTGGGAAGTGGTGATTCCCTCTGACTCAGATTGGATGATACTTGAGGTCATTTAAAACACTGAGTTTTGATGATTTTTTTCTTAAATACAGAAGAGGAGGATCTCACAGTTAACAACAGCTCTGAACCTGGACTTGGGATTTCTTGATTCCAAATTCACCGTTCCAGGTATAAAGGCCACCCGAGTCTCCTCCCACTCCCGAGTGCACCCCTGCGCCTTGAGGCCATAGTTACCGTGAGCTATGTATTCCCATACTCTTTTCTCTCTCCAGAGACACTCCATCCATGGAGGCACCCTGAATGGGAGCTTATCAGGACTGCAGCCTTCTATAGGGAGGAAATGGCAGGATCATGCTAGAGAAACAGGAATTTTTCCACTGGACACTGTAAGCTAAAAGGGAGGAAAGAAGGCATTTTGAGAAAAGGCTTAAGGAGCTTCAATTACTCAACTAATAAGACAGCTGAGGGTCGGTCTATGTGAGTTCATGCATTCACTCTGCAAGGTGATGCACCCTGCCCAGGGGCTGGTACTACAATGTTGGCAACCATATGTTTTTCGTATCTCAGTATGAAAATGGATTCCAATTTAAACATAAAGTATTAAAATTGGATACAATACAACCTCACTTAATTTACTAATTCAGAAATTGTAATTATTTAGGTGGAGAAAGTCTGATATTTATCTTCATATTTTTTATTCTAGAACAGAGAGCAACAGTGTATGTCTGTGTGAAAGAGATCTATTTGTGTAATATGATCAATATGCTCACCAAATATTATCACTATTCATTAAAACAGGTTTTCAAAGTATTAATACTTGAAGAAAATATTAGCTCTAAGTGAAATTACTTCACATATATATGGAAAAGATTCATAAAGCATATTTCTTGAAAGTGTCATAATTCATATACTTCAGTAAGATGCTTAGATGATCTCATTCATTCATTTAGTCATTCAACAAAAATATATTCAGTGCCAATTCTGCACCAGGCATTATGCCATCTAGTCCAAAGTAGGGAAGTTTCATTTTGTAATGGAACAAGTGAAAAGAACTGCTTTTCTTGAATTTCTTCTTTAAATGTCACTTATGGTTTCTACTGATTTAGGAGAGTTTAAATGCAAACATATGAGTACAAGAACAGACTAAATGACATATCCAGTCACAAATGACAAATTATGCGTTCCCTGTTAAAGTCTAATATTTTTTGACTAAAAAGTATTCATCCATTATATTCTTAATAAACTATTCATAAATATAGAAGGAAAACATGAAGCCACAGATAGGTTTATTTGACATAGAGAAGGCTTAGTTCAGGGTGGGAAGATCACTTTTGTAATGCATTTCTTTTTATTGATCTTACACAAATCATTCTTTTTATAAAAATATAACATACAGCCTCCAACTTGGCCCCCAAGAGGAAATAGTTCAAAGAAAATAATGGAGGTTTTGCTTAGTTTTTCCAAAGAGACGAATGTAATGTAATCAATAAAACTGGAACATTTTCAGTCTGATGGGGCAACTGAGCACCAAAGAATTAAACAGTTTTGGGGAAGAAAAAAAGCATTCAGGAGTCTTTGGTGAATATCCTAATGCTGAAAAGGTTTGGGAGATTTGGAAGTAGAGCAGCTGACGATTGAGCAATCAGTAGAGTGTTTCTTCTGATTGATCCCATCTAAAAGGAGGAAAAGGAAACTTGGGATCGTACTGGTATTAGATTATATACACACATACACACATGCTTACTTATGTATATGTATATATTTTATGCATACGTACATATTAGATTACACACATTATATATGCATGTTTTTATATGTATTTATAATATATTTTATATAATGTATTATAATAATTTAAATTATAATCTTTCCAAATACTGTGATATAAGTAGTATTACTTCATTTTAATGATGAGGTGTCTGCAGCTTAGAGAATGACTTGTGTAAGGTCATACTTTTAAGAGAAAGAATGAAGATTTGTGCCGAAGACTATTGAGTTCCAGAACCCACAAATTTTTCAACTATTTATTGTTGTCCAGAGAATAAATGAACTGAAAGCTTTAAAAATTAGATTGATATTCTGATAGATCCCATCACTTGTTAGGTGTGTGAACTTGCAAAAATTCCTTAAGCTCTCTGAGTTGCATTTGACCATTTGTAAAATGAGGTTATAGAAACTTCACTGCCTGCCTTAGAAGATTGCTGGAAATTTTAATGAAGCAATAAAGTAAAAGTACTTGGTGAACATTCCAAAATAATGTAGAAAATAATACTATGAAAGTATTGTACAAGCCGGGTGTGGTGGCTCACGCCTGTAATTCCAGCACTTTGGGAGGCTGAGGCAGGTGGATCATGAGGTCAGGAGTTCAAGACCAGCCTGGCCAACATGGTGAAACATCATCTCTACTAAAGATACACAAAAAACAGCCATGCATGGTGGTGCGCGTGTGTGATCCCAGCTACTCAGGAGGCTGAGGCAGGAGAATTGCTTGAACCCGGGAGGCGGAGGTTGCAGTGAGCCGAGATCGTGCCTGCCGTTGCATTCCAGCACTACTTCCCTGAAAAAGTTAAAAAAAATACCTCCTTGTTTGACTGTTAAAGATTACCTAGGATGATGGTTAAAAATAAGGATTCAGTAGCCAAAATACCTGAGTTTGAATTTTGCCTCTGCCATACTCTGTGTGACCTTGAGTGAATTATTTGATCTCCTTGTGCCTTGCTGGCTTCATCTACAAGATGTGGATAAAAATGGTACCTACACCATAGGCTTGTTAGGAGAATTAAATTAGTTGACATTTGCTAAGCACTTAATAAATTACATATAAATATTTGATAAAATACAAATTTTGTACAGAAGCAACAGATTGACCAAATATATTGTGGATTCTAAATAGCTACTATTACAAGGAACATAAGGATCAGAAAGGTCAAATAACTTATTCAATGTCACTCTTAGTAATAGCTGGGTTTGATTCTCAGTCTGTCAGTTTCCAAAATCTTGGTTCCAGGTACTGTGCTATCTCCTGTGGGGAAACTATGGTAAGTGAGCCAGGTCTTATTTTGGCAAATGATACTGTATTTACCCTAACATTTAATGATGTCTCAGAGGGTTTCTTGGATGGGTCTGTTTACAGGAAGGCTGAGGTACAAGTCCTTTGTAGAAGACAAGAAGACCTGCTTATCTTTCAAAATGAGACACTACCTGCGGACCCCCAGATCATTCTGGCAGGACTTTAATGGATGCCACAGTTTGACAGGGGGTGAAGACGGGGCCTGAGAAGTACTGTCTATGACTGTTATTGGGCTTCCACTTTACACAATAGGATCAAGGAGTTGAAAATTAGAGTAAGAAACACAAGACAGGCCTAGTTGTGGTGCATTGTCCCACCTCATAAATCAAGATCCACTGGCTGGGAGTGGTGTCTCATGCCTGTAATCACAGCACTTTGGGAGGCTGAGGTAGGAGGATTCACTTAAGTCCAGAAGTTCAAGGCCAGCCCTGGAAACATAGGGAGACCCTATTTATAAAAAAAAAAATTGCAGGGCAAGGTGGCACACACCTGTGATCCCGGTGATTTGGGAGACTGAGGTGGGAGGATTGCTTGAGCCCAGGAGGTCAAGGCTGCAGTGAGCAGTGTTTGTGCCACTGTGCTTAGCCTGGGCGACAGATCAAGACCCTGTCTAAAAAAGAAAAAAAAAAAAAGAATCTGCTGTCACACAATATTAAAAGCTACCACATTTGTGAAGCATCCTATGTGCCAGGCACACATACATTAATGCATTCAGATATTAACTTGATTCTCTTAGATGATCTGTAGAAGCTCTAGAAACCTGGATCATCCTGCAGATTTATTGCCATTATTTTTCACTATCTCTTGCTAATAGAATTATCACTGAGTGTGTTTTATTAGCTCTAGAGTGAAATTAAAAAACAGGGCTAGACAGGTTACGTAGGCTGCCTCCATCATATAGAAGGATAAGACCATTTCTGCTTTACTCTCACTTCTTCTGGGATAATGATCTTACTCTTTTTGAATCAGGCTGATCTGAGCCTATCCTACACAAATGAAAAAGTGTCAGCCTCACGTGATGTCAGAAGGAAAAATGAACATAGAAGTGGGTTAAAACTTACCTTTATTTTTAGAAGAAGAATTAAGAAAAGGTTAGTTGCTTTGATACAGAGAAAATACTCATAAATAAAAATGTGGATAGTCCCTAGATTGTCCAAGAATCTTTCAGCCCATTTCAGTTTGAATGAATTATACTTCTGAGAATCAAAGCTACATTGTCAAATGCCACACTATTACATTTCGATGAAAGGAGTGGGATCTTGCTTATCCTTAAATGTGGATTTTAATGACCCTTTTGAATCTGGTGGCCGGTGCCCTGTGATCTCAGTGAGGGTAAAAATAGTAACAGCAGTACTGTCATCGTACTGTCATTAACATTGGGATGTCTTATTCTTTACAAAAGAGATTCATGCGCATTTTCTCATTTGATCTCCTCAGTCCTGCATGGGACACTATGGTTATCTCCTTTCTTGAAGTGGGAGAAGCTAAACTAGGGAGAGTTGATAAGACTTACCTACTATCATTATTAATAACATAAGTCATTAGTAAGTCTAGGGCATTTAGATTATTTTCCTCTATTCCACTGTTTTTGACCTAAAAGTGATGAATCTGTGGTAGTAAAATTTGATCTTCATAAAAACAGACATAGCATGATACTGGAAATATGAGGTTATAAATAAATGAAAATGATCTTTGAAATTGGTTTGAAAACAGCAATCCTAGATTCTCCAGGATCAAGTACATGCAGAAAAGTACATGCAGTACTTTTAAAAATTAACTACTAACCTGTTAATTTTTTCCCATAGCAGACAGGCAACTGAATACTTGCAAAGCTGCTCAATGGAATGGTTTAATTCTTTAAGAACTGATTTTCCAGTTTTTTTGGAGGCCACACAAATATTGCTAAGTCGTATCACCTGAGAATTCTTGGGATAGTCAAATATAGGAGAGCGAGGCTGCCCATTTCTCCAGCTCATTTAAATGATATTGCAGAAAGAAGTTAGGAAGAACGTTTCACATAAAAGGAGATTAAATAAAAGGAGATATAAATCCTGAGATTTATATACAAATAGTGAATATATAGTTGACTCTTGAATAATGTGACGGTTGAGGTGCTAACTCCTGCACAGTAGAAAATTCTGTGTATAACTTTTGACTCTTCAAAAACTTAACTAGTATCCTACTGTTGACCAGAAGCCTTACTGATAACATAAGCAATCAACACATATTTTGTATATGTATTCTGTACTGTGTTCTTACAATAAAGTAAGCTAGAGAAAAAAAATGTTACTAAGAAATTTTAAGGAAGAGAAAATATATTTACTATTCATTAAGTGGAAGTGGATCAGCATAAAGGTCTTCATCCTCGTTATCTTTACGTTGAGTAGCCAGAGCAGCAGGAGGAGGAAGAGAAGGGATTGGTGTTGCTGTCTCAAGGTTGGTAGAGGCAGAAGAAAATTTGCATAGAAGTGGACCTGCATCATTCAAACTTGTGTGGTTAAAGGGTCAACTGAATGATCACAGGGAAGCCAGTCTAACAGCAGCAAGATTCCTTTTTCACCTAATCACCAACTAAAGTAACTTGAAAGGAAGCCAGTTTGAATCTCCAACCTTCCTTTGTCATTTGGCATTTCTCTCTGAGAGCGACACACAGTGTCTTTTGAAAGCCACAGAGACCAACGGGGTTTCCACATTCCATACAATGAGGTTTCCATCAAAACTAGTGGTAGCAAAGAGATCAAGAGCTGGACAATCATCTACAGCTAAAACACATTCCATGCGAAGTTGTCCTCCCATTCTCATGTGTGGGTGACCACATGAATGCTCTAGAAAGAACCATATAGGGAGAGACTCATCTGGGTTCCCTTCCCTAGGGGATGGAGTAGACTCTGGGGTCACCCTTCCCTAGTAGATGGAGTGGACTCTGACATCTTCACATTTTAAACAAAGCCTTATGAAGTTCAGAGCAAGACTTTGCTAATCTCAGCCCTTTGCACCAGTGGAGAATAGGCAGAGGCCCCTGGCAGACTGCTTTCTGGATTTCTCTGCTCTTAGGGTACTAATGACTAGGTGAACCAGAGACACAACAACCAGGCTCTTCTCTCTCCAGTGATCTTGTGGTTCATTTCTCCCACCTTACCCATTCATTCTTCTCCCTCAACATACTCTTGGAATGACTGTATTTTTCTCGTTGTGTTTATGCTGATTACATATTTGTTGGTCTTGTCTCCCACACACCCACTTTACAGGGTGGGGACAGACTTTTTCCCCACCATCCATTATCTAGAGTGCCTACTTACAGGGCTTCATTTCCCGAGGGAGTGCAGTAAAGGCTTGTTTACCAACTACTGGATTCCTGGGGATGCTCTCTCTTCTACTCTGGGAGCTTGTCTGACTGAACCCTCATTCAGGTCTGATAAAGGCAGTTTGGGTAAACACCATTCACAATTCAAAGTTCCTCCTATGACTGAAGCACAGGGCTAAGACCTTTAAGCAAAGAAGATACAGCTTGTGCCTTCCAAAGCCTTTGAAGCCAGAGGCGGCATTATCAGTTCAGCAGCTTTCAGCCTCGCTGTTAACACGTTCTGGTGGGCTCTATCAGTTGTGAGATATGTCATCAGCAGTCTGTTACAAATAATAGTGTTAAGGTAATGAATAAGACTCATTAAAAAAAAATCTGGCCAGGTGCGGTGGCTCATGCCTGTAATCCCAGCACTTATGGAGGCTGAGGTGGGAGGATTGCTTGAGCCCAGGAGGTCTAGGCTGCATGAGCTGAGATCATACCACTGCACTCCAGCCTGGGCAACAACTCAAGACCCTGTCTCAAAAAGCAACCAAAACCAAAACAAAACAAAAAATAAACTGAAAAATAAATCCAAATGAATTCAGGGTTATTTTGATTGTAACCCTTCATATTTTTTCTAGCATTATTTATGTGTGTGAAACTCACATAAATATGTAGTTTTCAACTTAATTATTTTTCCTGATGCACACACCCTCCATCCCTGTGAATCTACATAAGAAGTGCTTACTTCATTTCAGCTGAGACATGACATGTGTTGATCTATGTACGCCACCAGCTTACCAGCTCTGGCTCCATGCCTCTCATTTGTGTAAGGAAGCTTATCTGAATGCAAGTCATCAATGGTGAAATTATTACAAATGTCATCTTTTAGGGGGAGAGGAGGATAAATTCTGACAAGGGAAGAAATAGAAGGGTAAGTTTCTTGGGCTGGGGGCAAATCTAAGTAGGGCCTTGAAAAGTGGGTGCAATGTTGACAGAGCTCTCGAGTATTGGGGCTAGCCAGTGGTAAGGTTTGGACCATGCAGAAAAAATTTTGGTAAAATTCAACATCCACTCATGTTAAAAGCCCTCAATAAACCGAAGAAACATACTTCCAAGTAATAAGAGCCACCTCTGACAAAACCATAGCCAACATTACACTGAATGGGCAAATGCCCAAAAGCTGGAAGCATTCCCCTAGAAAACTGGCACAAGACAAGGATGCCCTGTCTTATCACTCCGATTTAACATAGTATTGGAAGTCCTGGCCAGAGCACTTAGGCAAGAGAAAGAAACAAATGGCATCCAAATAGAAAGAGAGGAAGTAAAAATATATCTCATGGCAGATGACATGAATCTATATCTAGAAAACCCTGGCCAGACACGGTGGCTCACGCTTGTAATCCCAGCACTTTGAGAGGCTGAGGTGGATGCATCACTTGAGGTCGGGAGTTTGAGACCAGCCTGACCAACATAGAGAAACCCCATCTCTACCAAAAATACAAAATTAGCTGGGTGTGGTGGCACACACCTGTGATCTCAGCTACTAGGGAGGCTGAGGCAGGAGAATCACTGGAACCTGGGAGATGTAAGTTGCGGTGAGTCAAGATTGAGCCATTGGACTCCAGCCTGGGCAACAAGAGTGAAACTCCACCTCAAACAAACAAACAAAAAAGAAAACTCCATATTCTCTGCCCAAAAGCTCCTTGATCTGATAAACAACTTCAGCAAAGGTTCAGGATACAAAACTGATGTGCAAAAATCAGTGGCATTTTATACACCAGCAACATCCAAGCAGAGAGTCAAATCAGGAACACAATTCTATTCACAATTACCATGAAAAGAGTAAAATATCTTTGAATAAAACTAACCAGGCAGGTGAAAAAGCTCTATAATGAGAATCACAAGACACTGCTCAAAAAAATCAGAGATGGCACAAGCAAATGGAAAACATTTCATGCTAATGGACAGGAAGAATCAGTATTGTTAAAAAGATCATACTCCCCAAAACAGTTTACAGATTTAACATTATTTCTATGAAACTGGCAATGACATTCTTTACAGAACTAGAAAAAACTATTTTAAAATTCATGTGAAACTGCAAAAGAACCCAAATAGAGAAGGCAATTCTAAGCAATAAGAAAAAAGCTGGAGGCGTCACGTTACCCAACTTCAAACTATACTACAGGGCTGCTGTAACCAAAACAGCATGGTACTAGTATAGAAACAGGCCCATAGACCAATGGAACAGAATAGAGAGTCCAAGAATAAGGCCACACACCCACTATCATCTGATCTTTGACAAAGCTGACAAAAACAAGCAATGGGGAAAGGGCTTCCCATTCAATAAATATTGCTGGGATAACTGGCTAGCCATATGCAGAAGACTGAAACTGGACCCTTACCTTTCACACATACAAAAATCATCTCAAGATGTATTAAAGACTTAAATGTAAAACCTGAAACTATAAAAACCCTGGATGATAACCTAGGAAATAACACTCTGGACATATGACTTGGCAAAGATTTCATGAGGAAGACACCAAAAACAATCGCTAAAAAAAATTGACAAATGGGATCTAATTAAACTAAGGAGCTTCTGCACAGTAAACAGACAACCTAAAGAATAAGAGAAAATTTTTGCAAACTATGCATCCAACAATGATCTAATATCCAGTATCTATGAAGAACTTAAACAAATTTACAAGCAAAAAACAAATAATCCCTTGAAAAAGTGGGCAAAAAACATGAACCAGACACTTTTCAAAAGAAGAGGCACATTTGGCCAACAAGCATAATAAAAAATGCTCAATATCACTAATCCTTAGAGAAATGCAAATAAAAAATTCAGTGAGATACCATCTACAACCAGTCAGAATGGTTATTATTAAAAAGTCAAAAAATGACAGATGCTGGCAAGGTTGTGGAGAAAAGGGAATGTTTATATACTGCTAGTGGGAATGTAAATTCAGCCACTGTGGAAAGCAGTGTGGCAATTCCTCAAAGAACTTAAAACAGAACTACCATTTGATCCATCAGTGTCATTATTGTGTGTATACTCAAAAGAATATAAATTGTTCTGCTATAAAGAAACATGTGAATATATCTTCATTGCAGTACTATTCACAATAGCAAAGATAGAATAATAAATGTCATCAATAGTAGACTGAATAAAGAAAGTATGGTACATATACACCATGGAATTCTATGCAGCCATGAAAAATGCTAAAGAGCTAAACTAAACTAAATTAAATTAGCTAAATTAAACTAAAAAGCTTAGTTTAGCTATGGGTGACCAGGTAACTTGAGAGCTCCTAGCTAAATTGATGTTCCAGTACCAAAGTGGCTAGCAGTCCTGTGCTAGTGATAAATAAAAGGAAGCTGGGAGTGGGTGTCTATAGTGCACCTTTCATGGGATCCTTCTTTTACCTCATGAAAATCCTAATGCTTAGCTGCCCAGCCTATGACCAGATGACTTTCACACAGAAAATGTGTTTGTATTGGCAGACATCTTGATGGCTCTTGTATGACCCATGTCCAGTTTATACTCACGTCACTATTGCTCTGGCACCGGGAGCCTGGCCTTGTGTTCTTCCCAGCATCCTAGGGCAAACTCAGCCTGGGGTAGCTACTGGTTCCTCAGATGGAAGGCACAAATTCAACCCACCACTGCAGTAGGAAGTAAGTTCAAAGATTTATTACTTACAGTTCTTGCATAGAGGGCACACTTTTCAAAAGAAGATGTATATGTGGTCAACAAGCATAAGAAACAATGTTCAACATCACTAATCATTAGAGAAATGAGTGGGAAGGGCAGTCCTCCATTTCCAGGTCAGGCAAGGCAGGAATAAAAAGGCTGGGAGAGTGCAACAACTAGCAGGTGTCTACAGAAGAATACGGTGTGGATCATGTTTAAGTTCCCGGGTAAATGCCTAAAGGATCAGTTTAAAGGAAGCCGCTAAAAAGTGGGAGCCCAGTGCTGTAGGCAGGAAGAATGCCTCTAAGTTCTTATCTCTGGCCACTGGCCATTTGGGTGTCATGTTTTACTTCTGATATCTGGGCAGTAACCTCTGCTGTCATTCCCGTTACAGGCCAACAACTGGATCAACTTCACTGAGGTACTGGAAGGAGAGACAGAGCTAGAAACTACGTTAAGGATGACTGAGCCCTGCTTTGGCATGAGAAAGTTAAACCTGCGTTCAAAATGAATGTCAAGGCCACATGAAATTGTAAGAATTCACTATACTAGCTGGGAGTTCTTGGATCATTTCCTGATGGTGTGGGTAAAATCGGACACATTTTGACAAACGACGGATATGTGTTGAGTGACCATTGCAGTCACTGTGTTATGTTCTCTGAGTGACATGGAGAAGCAAGTCGTGTACACAATCCACAAGTATGTTCTGGTCTCATGAGAAAAGCAAGATGTTCAAGAAGGAAAAAGCCGATCAACAGCAAAGCAAAGCTGTTGTATTTTACTAGACATCGCAATCCGATCCTGAACGAAGCCTGTGGCAACACACTTCTCTAAGAGTTTGGAGAAGAATGTGATAACATGTGGGTTGGAGTGCTTTAGGAAATCTTTAAGAATGAGGAGAGTTTTGATCTGGGGATTTAAGTTGGGGTAGAAATTAGCTATCTGGAGAAGAGGATGAAGTGCTTCTGATGCTCCTCTGGGTGTTTATTGAATCTAGGAGTGCTTGTTACTCTGCACACTCTTTCAATTACCCATTGGTTGTCATTTAAGGGTATTTTCTAAATTTTCTCCATCTCCCTTGTCTATTGCTTCTTATGTCTTTTTGTTTTTTGGAGACAGGGTCTCACTCTGTCACCCAGGCTAGAGTGCGGTGGCATGATCTCAGTTCATTGCAGCCTTTGCCTCCGGATTCAAGTGATTCTCATGTCTCAGCCTCCCGAGTAGCTGGGACTACAGGCTTGCATCACTGGGACTGGCTAATTTTTGTATTTTTAGTAGAGGCAGGGCTTCATCATGTTGTCCAGGCTGGTTTTGAACACTTGGTCTCAAGTGATCTGCCTACCTTGGCCTCCCAAAATGCTGGGATTACAGGCATAAACCACTATGACTGGCCTCTTGTGCCTTCTTTATCTTTAGAGTGCTTTTCAAGTTCCCAGGTCAAGCTCTGTAAAATTGTATATTCAAGAAATGATCTTTCTTTTCCAGTTCTATAATTTATATATATGACCATTATATTTATCTCTTAGATTACTGGTTAATATGCATGTACAAATCTTTGCATATTTTGTAGTTTTGATAAAGTTTATCTCTATGCAGATTAATTTTTCTGTTAATTAGTCAGTGGGTGTATTGGTCTGTTCTCACACTGCTATGAAGAAATGCCTGAGACTGGGTAACTTATACAGGAAAGAGATTTAATTGACTCACAGTTCAGCATGGCTGGGGAGGCCTCAGGAAACTACAATCATGGCAGAAGGGGAAGCAAATACGCTTTTATTCACATGATGGCAGGAAGGAGAAGTGCTGAGCAAAAGGGGGAAAAGCCCCTAATAAAACCATCAAATCTCATGAGAACTCACTATCACAAGAACAGCAGCATGGAGTAACCTCTATCATGATTAAATTACCTCCCACTGGGTCCCTCCCATGACATGTGGGTATTATGAGAACTACAGTTCAAGATGAGACTTGGGTGGGGATACAGCCAAACCCTATCAGTGGGTCACTGACGGCCTAGAGGAAATCTTCATTCACTCTGAATCTGTTACAAGAAAATACCTGAAGAGCTTTGCAAAATGACCTCCACTGCCTTGACCAAAAGAGGAGCAGTAGCAAGGGAAAAGGAACCAGTGAGGATGCCATTTGTTCAGTTTTCTTAAAAACAAAGACCAGGAAGCCAAATATAAGAGAAATGGAACTCAGAAATATTTGAAACAGATGATTATCAAGAAGATTTTAAATTCAATCTTCGCTACTCCCTGTTCATGGTTATTTTTATGTATAATCATCATTCGTTTTCTTGGAAGGAGATAAAAACATGGAGGGGAGACTGCATGCAATGTGAGACAAGTGGCCTTGAGGATGAGTAAACATTTGCTGAGTGCCTAGGCTAGTAGAGCAGGAAGGCAAGGGCACAGTGAAGGACAGGGGGTTATCAGGAGAGAAGCAGACAGCAGTTTAAAAGCACATGCAGAAGATTCTGGGAGCAAGCATTCTGAGAGATAATTCTCACTCAGCAATGATGAAACCACCTTTGCAAAAATTGTAACAGTGAAAGTATTATGAGAGTGGGGGAGATCTGATCTAGCCAACCTCCCTCTTGCCTTTAGCCTTCAAGCTGACTTAATTATTTCTGGGTTTTGGCTGGGTAACTTTGGGAGACATTTAGTTTAAATGATAGTAGTCCTATCCCAAAACTCAACTGCTTTTGTAAAACTAATGAGAGACCACTAGGCTAGAAGGAGGAGAGGAGACTAAATTCTGCTAAGATGTAAACATAAACAAATTGCCAGCCATTATTCTAGAAGTCACAAGATATGCAACTTCCCCAGTTATTCCTGCAGATAACATCACTATCAGTAGAACCTAAAATTGCCTTTGAGATTATCTTCAGGTTTTTTGCATGTCTGACACCCATGGCTCCACCTAGATCTGCCAACTGCTCCTGTGCATCCCCCAGAAGTGACTCAATGCAAGAGGACAGCTTCCACTACCTATGATTTCATCTCCAACTCAACTATCAACACCCACTTGCCTAGCCCCACCTACTTTTTCCCCCAAATGATCTTTGAAAAACCCCTAACCTATAAGCCTTCAATGAGATTTATTTGAGTAATAATTCTGTCTCTTGTGTGATATGGCTGGCCTCATGTCAATTAAATTCTTTCCTCACTGCAATGCCATAGTATGTGTTGGTGCAGCAGTAAGGAAGAACCTATTGGGTGGTTACAGTGACAGAGACGTTCAGTGACCAAAGGGCCCAAGACAGATTAAAAAACTAAAGGACCTGGGAGAAAGAGGAGTTAGTAGTTCAGGAATTAGGGAAATGAGAGAGAAGGAATGATGTTTATTGGATCTCCAGAGTTCATTGGCAGTGGCAATATCAAGTTGGCTGGGCCATGGCACTGAGATATTTGGCCAACATTATTTTGGATTTTTCTGTGAGGGTGTTTTTTGAATGAAATTTACATTTAAGTCAGTAGACTTTGAATAAAGTATATCACCCTCCAAAATATGTGTGGGCTTTATCCAGTCAGTTCAAGGACTGAGTAGAACAAGGACTGACCTCCCCTGAGCAAGAGGAAGTTCTGCCAGCAGACTGCTTTCCAACTTCATCTGCAACATTAGCTCTTCCTGCTCACCAGCAGACTGTCTTCAGACTTCAATTTCAACTTTTGCCTGAGTCTTCAGCCTGTTGGCTTCCCCACTAGCTCATTTATAAAAACCCTTGCATTTCACTGCATAATGGCAACCCTTTTTGGGACCCCTCTCTGCAGCAGAGAGCTGTTCTCTTTCTTTCACCCATTAAAGTTCTGCTCTAACCTCACCCTTGGTGTAGCCACATCCTTGATTTCCTTGGCTGTGAGACAAAGAACTTTGGGTGCCACCCCAGGCAATTAGGCCTTTTCACTAGAACTTGGATGACAGACTTTCTTGTTGGTGTGAGGACCTAATAGTGTATCAAGTAACTGGACTTGCTGCCTCACTGTGCTGTGCTGTACAAAACACAGCTGGTCTTCAAGGCTGAGAAAACACAATCTCGGGTCCTTGTCAGCTTGGGTTGGCTGGGATCAGGATGAACTGATTCTTCTGAGCCTTTCATTTTCAGTGGAAGGAGAGGTGATTTTTTTTCCATCCCAGGTGCCTTGGAGTTCACCTGGAGAGTCCATTATCTCATCAACCATGTGCCAAAGAGATGCTCTGCTTTTCTGTTCCTTCTCGATATTTCCTGGCAGCAGCCCTTTCCCCTCAACCCCTTGATTCCTGCCTCTCTCAGTCTAAACATGGGATCTAAAAAGCACAGGGCACAGAGGAGGAAGGAAATAAATCCAGGATCCATGATATAGGAGAGGGGCCATTGGACCAAGGGATGACACAGCTCTCCCATACCAATCTTCCCTGTTTAGGACCAAAAAGAAGATGGCCTGAGATGAAAAAGTAATTTTCTCATGATTCCTTTCTGCCTTTTGGCAGGTTGAGTTTTAGGATTGCAAAAACAGAGCAGGTTTTTCCAATTGCTTTGGGCAGCAGAGTGAGTTGCAAATGTCACATGCCTGAGCTCTTCCACTTCTTGAAATTAGGGCCAGCTTCTTGACAGCCAGCAGCTAAGGGATGTGGAGGTGCCAGTTGGTGTACGGGAAACGTTAAAAACCCACCACCCTAACTGGTTTGTGGCTCCTTTGGGCACTGGAAACAGAAAGAAAGGAGGAGAGTATAATTGCTTTATTCTCTAGTGATTTTCTTTGAAAGGAAAATCTACGATTTAACTCTAAATAAATGAGAATGGCCTTTTAAATATTTGGTATCTCAAAAGCTATACAGCCCCGGGAGCATTAAACATCATTAAACCCTATCAATGCAGCATCTTGATGACATGCTTATTCCAAATTTGTGCTGGAGTGGGCCTTTTCTATGATCATTACTTCTTTGTCTTCAGAAGCCATGCATAAAAGCCCATGCATTCATCAGAGAAGAAACAAATTAAGACTAATCATATCTAGCACAACAATTACTGTAAATGGGCTAAAACTCATAATTTTAAAATATGATTGTGTTACAAGGCAAAACCCAACTAGAAGCTGAGAAAAGACATGTTTAAAACAAAGTGACTCATAGAAATTGAATATAAAAGCATGAGAAAATGCATGTCAGGCAAATATAAGTTAAAAGAAAGTATGGACCAGGCTTGGTGACTTATAATCCCAGCACTTTGAGAGGCCAAGACAGGAGGATTGCTTGAGCCCAGGAGTTCAAGACCAGCCTGGGAAACATAGTGAGACTCTGCCCCCATAAAAATTTTTTTAAAATTAGCTGGGCTTGGTGGTGCATGCCTGTGGTCCCAGCTGCTGCAGAGGCTGAGATGGGAGGATCACTTATGGCTGAGAGGTTGAGGCTGCAGTGAGATGTGATTACACCACCACACTCCAGCCTGGGCAACAAAGCAAGATCCTGTCTTGAGACAAAAAAAAGCACGACAAAGTATGAATCTCTATTTTTGTATCAAAGTTAAAGTCAAGGCACAAAAAAAAGTGTTAAATGAAGTAACGAATGAGACTTTACAACTTTAAAGAGTACCACATTAAGATCTAACAAATATGTCCCGTAGCCTTTAAGGGTATGAAGATTATTTTTCTTGTTTTTATTTTTTGTCCAGTTCTTTGGTGAAAAGAACTAGAATTTTTTGGGAGACTTAAAAACTGAGATGATTTCAAGTTTTAAAGAACTCTGGATTTCCAGTTTTTCTTAAAAAATCAGAGAGTCTGACAATACTGAGCCTGAATTTCCATGTAGCATCAATTATTCACACAGAGTATAGCAAGCCAGGGCCCTTGGGCCAAATCCAGCCCCCCCACCTGAAGAAATTCACACCAAGGAAATTGATGCCAGCACACCTCATAAGTGAAATCCGGAAACTTAGAACAAAGAAAAAGCCCGCAAAGGATTGAGAGAAAAATAACACTTTCACTATAATTTCTTCTTGGAAACCATGAAAGCCAGAAGGACATGGCATAATGTGCTCAGGAAAAGAACTGTCAACTCACGATTCTACATCCAGTGAAAATGTCCTTCAGAAATAAAAGATGAAAGAAAAATCAGAGAGTGGCATAGCGATTTTTTTAAAAAAATGATCTACAAATAGGTAAAAATAAATCAAACAAATATTTTTTTGTTTTCATTGAAATTTCAATGAAATTTTGTTTTCAAAATTTCATTGATTCTTTGGAAAGATTAATGACATCGAGAGACCTCAATTTCAAAATTTACAAAGAAAAAAAAGAGACACCTATTACCAACACCAGAAATGGAACGGAAGATATCATTACAGACTCTGCAGGTGTCAAAAGGCTAATAAGAGAATACTACAAAACAACACTACATACATAAAACCGACAATTTAAATGAAATGGGCCAATTCTCCGAAAGGCACAAACTACTACAAAAGATGAAATAGATAATTTAATAGCCTTGCAACTAAGAAAGAAATTGAATTTTTAATTTAAACAGTTCATAGAAAGAAATCTCCAAGCTCAGATGGTTTCACTGGAGATTTCTACCAAATGTCTAAGGAAGAATGAACACTAATTCTATAAAATCTCTTCCAGAAACACAGAAGAGGAAACACTTCCCAACTCATTTTATGAGGCCAGTATTAACCTGATAGTCAAAACAGAAAACGACAGTACAAAAAAAGCAAACAAAAAGCCAATGTCTCTCATGAACGTAGCCACCACCTGCTTTTGGAGATAAAATGTTATTGGAACACAGCCAGACCCACTGTTTACTTATTGTCTAATGACTGCTTTCACACTTCGAAGACCGAGCTGCGTGCTTTTGATAGACCGTATGGCCCATGAAGCCTAACACATTTAATATCTGGCCCTTACAGAAAAGCTTGGCTGGTTAGGTCTAGGGCTGAAAAGCTATTGACCCCTTTACACGGGTCACACACAGTCTCTTGCAGTTAGCAGAGGTCTTCTGTTTCTTAGTGTCATACCTCTGGCCAGTATGAATCATTTGTATTTTCATTTAACCCTTGCACATACTTTCAAAATTGTTTCATAGCCATCTTTTTTTCAACCTGCAAAATACAATCCTAGATGTGTGGGTGTATGTGTATGTGTGTGTGTGTGTGTGTGTGCGTGTGTTACATTTTTGCTAAAACTGTTTGTGGCTAATTTGCTCATTTTCAAAAATTTGAAATTTAGAATAAAGATTCTGCTTCCAACAACTACAGAATGGCTTATAGCAGATTAACAATCCTGCTGAAAATAACTAGGAAAGATGGATAGAATGCATAAACATTTCTGTGACAGTATTGGAAGGCCGCCAAAGTAGTTGAACAAGAGGGGCCCAGATTCTGGTGAGAAGGAAAATACCTTGAAGTGAGCTTTATGTGTTATCCTTTCCTCAGGGAATTTGCAAATGTACATCATGGGTCACAGAAAACAAAATGAGATTGCCTGGAGTGTGTAGCAGTTATACTGAATGAAGGGTAAAACTTGAGCTCAGGATTACCAAGGCAGCCAGACATGAGGTGCCAATGTCCCAGAGCACAGTAAACTGGGGAGAAATGAGCCTCACATTCTAAGTGCAATTTCTCCTTGAAGCAGTTACTGATTGCTAAACTCCACAGGCCTAGAGCAGTGATCTGAAAAATCAAGCAGAAAAGAGTAGCTTAGAGGATAAAGAGCTAAGCAGAGATTTCGGCAGTCTCATTGCTGGAGAGACAAACACTGAAGTTCAGAGCTTTCCAAGAAGGAGGGGCCTGGAGAACATCCTAGGCTTTTAGTTGAACCTCATCAAGTGCTATGCACTAGGATTAAGGTGACCAGAAATTGACCAGCTCTCACAAAGCCTGAAACAGAGTTTTCTTCCCTTATTGGATGAAAACATGTGATCTTCATCCCTTGTTAGATCAAGGTGATGTGACTAACCATATCTGCTTGCCAGAAGAAAATTAATCATCTCTGGAGAAAGATAACATCACCTAGAACCACTATAGTTTTTTACATACAATGTCTGACAATTAAAAGTTATCAGATACACCAGAAAACAGGACCAATTGACCCAATCCTAAGAGGAAAAACAGACAGTAGTGGGACACAGACTTTAAAATAAATATTATAAATATGTTAAAAACAGATGAAAATATAGAGAATTTCACTAGAGAATTAGAAATTATTTTATTGTAGATAAAATAAGTAGAAATTTATAGATTAAAAAATAACATAAGAAATTAAGAATTTAATAGATGGATTTAATAGCAGATTAGACACAAAAGAAGAAATGGTTAGTAAATTGTCTTTTAAGGGTAGAAAATATCCAGGTTGGAGCACAGATACTAAAATAAAAAATGGAAAATATAGAAAATGTATAGGAAGCATATGAAAATTTCTGAAATTGGCTACCATGTGTAATTGGAGTGGCAGAAAAAGAGGAAAAATGGTGTTGGGGAGGAACAGTATTTGAAAAGGTACGGGTTGAGAATTTCCAAATTGACAAAAGTCATCAATTCACAAGTTGAAGAATCTCCTACATGAAGCAAAATAAATATAAAGAAAACCTCACCAAAGCCCATCCTATTAAAACTGCAGAAAGGTGAAGAAAGTGAAAAAATATTAGAAGCAGCTGGAGAAAAAAGACACATTATAATCAAAGGAGAAATTATATGGCCAAAAGCAGTCTTTAAACATAAATTATAATAGCCAGAAGACAATAAATGATACATTTGAAGTGTTGAAGGAAAAAAGGTGCTAATACAGAAAACTACACCTAGAAAAACTATACTTTAATAAATGAAGATGAAATATGGACATTTTCAGAAAGAATTTTATAGATTAAAACAATTGGAGGCTATTTATTTTCATTTTATGAAAGAATGACACCAAAAACTTGGCTAGAAAGGAAAACTATAGGCCAATCTCTTTTACAAATGTACATAACAAATTTAAACAAAACACTAGCAAATCAAACCCAGTGATGTATAAGGGTAACACATAGTGAAAATTTGCCTCCTGGAATGCAAATTTGGTTTAGCATTTGATAATCAAATAATGTAATTCACCATGTTAACAGAATAAAGACTAAAAAAATATAATAATGTCATTTGATGCAGAAGGAATATTTGATAAAATTCAACACCTATTCATGAGAAAAGACACCTTATAAACTATTTATCTATGTCTGTTAAACTTATGAATATATTCATGACCTACTACCCAACAATTACATTACTTGATACATAACCAATAGAAATAAAAGCTTTTGTCTACCAAAAGAATGTATGAGAAATGTTTACAGAAGCATTATCACCATAGCCAAAGACAGAAAAACCCAAATATGCTTCAAATTATGATGGATAAGTTATGATGTATTCAAACAATGGCATATCATATGATAATAAAAATAAAAATACAAATGATGGCTACGTGGGACAATAAGCAACTAGACTAAAAATTTATACATTGTTAAATTTCATTAATAAAAAGTAGCTAAACAGGGAAACTAATTTATAGTAATAGAAGTCAGAATTGTGGTTTTCTTTGCGAGGAAGGCTATAACTGGAAAAAAAAAATGATGGAGGCCAGGTGCAGTGGCTCATGCCTATAATCCCAGCACTTTGGGAGGCCAAGGTGGGAGGATCACTTGAGTCCAGGAGTTCGAGACCACCCTGGGCAACACAGTGAGACCCTATCTCTACAAAAAAATAAAATTGAAAAAATAAAGATGAAGGAGGTTCTACGAGGTAGTTGAGTGAATGTCTTGCCATTGTAAAAGTTTCTTGAGCTGGATACTTAAGGCTTGTACATTTCACTGCATGTATGTTTAGTTCAATGCAATTTATAGAAAAGATGAAAATTCGCCAGTGCTGAAGAAAGTCAAAGAAAGGTTGCGATGGACCATGGAGTTCATTCCTAAAAAGTAGTTCCGAAGCTGTTTTGAGATATGAGAATCAGAAGAAGATATTTACTTTATAAGAAGCAATATTCACTTGGATGTTCAGCTCTGCTTGTTAAGAAACAAAATCTAGTCTCCTATATACAAACTTTTTTAACTTGTATTCCTTAAGAGAATTAAGCCCTACAGAAAATGCTTGGAATAACTCTTTTCTCAGTTCTCCCATAGATAGTACAGAGGTAGGAGCATTTTCGATGCAAATAAGAGAAGCTAATACAATGGATGCCCTAGGATCTGAGGGCTTAAGTCCCTGCAGGATCTCTGGTTGAGAAGGGGCGTAACTTTAGAATTTCTCCTGGAAAAGCGGTGAGGGGTGGAGGTGGGGAAAATGGGATAAATTTTCTACCCAATTCTGCATCTATTTTTTTGACTTAGCATCAAGATTTTTTATTTCCTGATACTAGAGAGAGTGTTTTCAACACTGAAGGAACAATTGTGCTGTTGAGAAGTAGTGGTGTATTTGAAAGCTTCTTTTTATTTCATTTTTAAAACACTCTTTGAGACATTGGCTGTACTTGAATTTCCTTTTCACAGTTCCATAGCATTTGTTGCTGCTAGAATAATGTTTTCTATTTAGGAATCACAACTGAAGAAGTGTTTGAGCCATGTGTGCTTCAAAGGACTATTGTTTGAGGTTTGCAGATTAAGTGGAAGCAAGAAAATAACCACAAGTTATCACAAGTAGCTGTTTTGCAGAGTAGACATCTACTCCAGATCACCTGCATTTGGGCATTTTTGAACTCACACAAGGGTTGTATTCCCTTTTCTTTCACCTCATATGTTCCTACTTTCACTGTTTAGATCAGAAATGGCCAGCATAACTGAGGAGCAGACTAGAGGCCAAATCTGCCTTTGTCATAACCTCTGCATGGTTCATTAGCATGGCTTTAGACCCTAAGATATTTAATTATAATGATACAAGAAGGGGGCAGGGAAGTGTTGGGTAGAGAAGGGTGGGGTCCCTGGCGAGGGCTCCACCCTTGGGCCTAAGCCCACGGACCTAAGTGAGAATAGGCACTCCTGTTTTCAAACCCAAATGTTGCATTTTCCAAGATCACGCTGGCCCACCACGCTCCCCATCCTGTGCCTATAAAATTGGAAACCATAGCATTGGACACAAGTGGCTGGACATTGAGAGGAGCAAAATGTATAGAACACACTGACAGATACCAGCAGATACCAGCAAGCCATCAATGGTGGAATAATATGGATGCCAAGGGGAATTTGGCTAGGGGTGGTCAGAGGAGAATCTGGCTGCTGGGTGGACCGACACCAGGAGAAGACCACCTTCCCACTCCATTCCCCCTTTTATCTCCCCATCCATCTTACTGAGAGCTACTTCTACCACTCAATAAAACCTTGCACTCATTCTCCAAGACCACATGTGACTTTTCCTGTACACTAGGGCAAGAACCCAGGATACAGAAAGCCCTCTGTCCTTGCGATAAGACAGAAGGTCTAATTGAGCTGATTAACACAATCCCCCTGCAGATGGCAAAGCTGAAAGTGCACACTGTAACACAAGCCCACTGGGACTTTGGGAGCTGTAAACAACCCTAGATGCTGCTGTGGGGTTGGAGCCTAAAAACTCTCCCCATGACCTACCCATCTTTGTGCTCCCCACTAGGGGTTTGAGCAGGCAGTGGGGCACTGGGGCACTGAAGAAGTGAGCCACAGCCCTGTTTCATGCCCTGCAAGGGGGATAAGGAAACTTCTCCAGCTTCAATAGTGTCTAACTTGGTGGTAACTATGGTTGTACAAGATTCACACAGTGGGGCCTTGGTGCAGGTTGATTCTTGGATCAACTTGAACAGATTGGCTGAGTCAGCACAGGAGACCAGCAACGGCTGCAGGGCAAGCAGAAGGGAGAATGGAGAAGGGAGAAAAACGACCCTCTTGATCCTTCAGCATCATAATCTGCAGACACTTGTAGGAGAGGATGCCCTAAACCTTCATCATAAAAGAAAGAATAAAAGTCAACATTTCCATGGGTTTCTGGGTTGTGCTAATGTTAAAGAATCCCATGTCAGTAATTCTTATGCAGATCAGGAAACCCATCTAAATCCCCTGTGCTGTGGCTCTTACACTTAAATTCTTTTATTTGAAGATTCTAACTCACTTCTAAGACGCTTATGTACCACAACATCCTGAGTGTTAAATATATAGTAGTGTGTTGGCTGCAATTCATTCCAATGACAACCCGTTTAATCTGGTGGCCAAGATATATGTATAGAAAAGGAAAAGAGCCTTATGCTAATGTTAGCTATGCAAGAAGGATGGCAATTGCTTGTCTCCAGCAGCCAAAGAAAGACATAAATCAATAATACATTTTTATCTGACCTTTGTCTCTATCATTCAATAAACATTTATTGGTACTGACTATGAACTAGGTTCTGGGAGAAACGAACATGAAATATAATCCTTGCCCTCAAGAAACACTCAATGTGGCTAGAAAAACAGACATGCAAACAAATAATTAAAATAGCATGTAAAAAGGGTTTATCTTAAAAATGCAAACAAAAAGTGTCTTCTTATACACAACAGGGAAAATAGCAGTTTTTCTTCTGAACATAAAGAAAGATGCTTAAATTAGTCCTGTATAATGAGTAGAGGAAACAAGATATGCAAAGGAATGATTAGAAAGACCAAGTTGTTTTTAGGGAGCTTCAAGTAATTAGGGAAGGCGAGGCAATAAGAATGTTTGAGAGTGGATGTGGCAGCTCATACCTGTAATCCCTGCAACTCGGGAGGCTGAGGTGGGAGGATCACTTGAGGTCAGGAGTTTGAGACTAGTCTTGGCAACACAGTGAGACCCCATCTCCAAAACAGAAACAAAGCCAAGCCCCCCAAAACAAAAACAGAATGTTACACAGAGAATGTGTGAGAGATAGAGAGATATTAAGGAGAGTGACTGTATTTGTGGCGCACGGTGGTAGGAGTCAGAGTGAAGCAGATATTGAAGCCAGAAAGATGGGCAGAAGACCCTTAGAAACCGTATTACAGAATTTGGACTTCATCCTTTCAAGAGGTCTTACGTATGGAGGTTATATACTCAGATTTGCTACTTAGAAAGATTCTTTGTGAAGTAATGTGGTGGTTGGCAAGGAGAAGGTGACAGCACACGGACTGGACTTGCTGATCGATTGAATAGAAGGAACATTCACGAAGCTGAGGAAGAAATTGTAGGCTGACACCAAGGTTGTAGACATGGGACGGTGGGTGAATGATGAGAACATTGACTAAGCTAGGACATAGATAAGGAGGAGCAGGGCTAGAGTGGGCAGAAGAGAAGAGATAAGGCATTCATAATTTGGAACATGGTGGAAAACAAAGAAATTTCTTCTCCAACAGAGACTGTGATTTTTCTCATCTAGGTTCAGGGCTCCTTTGCTCATTTCTGTATTGCACTAGCTTGGGTCCTCAGTGATTTTATTTAGACAAACGTCCTTCGATCTCTGGCTTTACTTGTCTCTATCACAGATACTCCTTAATTCCCATTGTTTCTGATACTGAATCCCACAAGGGAAGCAATGATAATTTCTTCTGCAGGTGGTCAGTCAGTAATCCGTTTGAGGTCACTGTTGAGAAACACGGCATCAATGATCAATTAGCTGCCCTAGTGTCGTAGAGCAAAGTGTCAATCTTCCAGAATAGTAAATAGTAAACACATGAATATGCGCACACACACATACACACACACATGCATGCACACACACACACACACACACACACCACTAGGCTTTGGAACTGAATCCATCCGTCTCTCCATTTGTTTCAATAAACGTTTATTGAATACCTACAACATATCATTATTGTAGACACTTGGGAGTTGTGAGAGCTACAATAAAAAGTAAACAAATGAAGAAATCATATACTTTCAGAGTAAACCAGGGTAGCAGGCAGTAGAAATGGGAGGTCAGTTTTAGATAGATGGTAACTACCCATAAGTTAGTAGCCACCCATGTGAAGTAGCCACCCATGCGAAGATTTAAAATCTAAATTTAGAAGACTATAAGCCCCAAATTTTGTGTGTCCAAGGTCAGCAGGATTGGAGCACAGAGAGCAAGAGAAAGAGAACAGGAAGAGAAGGGGTCAGAGCTGGGATCAGATCTTTGTGACCCTCGTAGGTCAAGAGAAAGAGTTTAGATTTTCCACCAAGAATGAAGGGGAGCCACTGGTGGATTCTGGTAGAAGAGCAATATGACCTGATTTAGGACTTGAAAGTCTGATTCCAGTTATTGATCAGAGAAAGGGCCCAAGGCAACAAGGGAAGAATTAGGGAGACCAGGTGGGAGACAGCTGGAAAGATGAGATAGTTCTTGGTTGAGTGTTTCTATTTAGAGAAATGCAAAGTGAAGTCATCAGCTGGGAGAGAGCTACTAGTACACTTGATACCGTGAAAAGTTATGATATTTCAAACTATGATTAACAGTATAATAATGAAAGCAAAATGCAACATTTATCAAACATGTTTCATGTGACTCTGCTCCTCTCTACAAGAAGGTTAGGACATGGATTAGCTTTTCTTTTATAAAAAGTTTAAAAATTTTTTTTTTAATTTTTATTTTAAGTTCTGGGGTACATGTGCAGGATGTGCAGGTTTGTTGCATAGGTAAATGTGCTGCACCTATCAACCCATCCCCTAGGTATTTAGCCTAGCATGCCTCAGCTATGCTTCCTAATGCTCTCGCTCCCCCCATCCCACCCACTGACAGACCCCAGTATATGTTGTTCTCCTCCCTATGTCCATGTGATCTCATTATTCAGCTCCCACTTATGAGTGAGAACATGTGATGTGTGGTTTTCTGTTTCTGTGTTACTTTGCTGAGGATAATGGCTACCAACTCCACCTATGTCCCAGCAAAGGACATGATCTTGTTTCTTTTGATGGCTGCATAGTATTCCATGGTGTATATGTACCACATTTTCTTTATCCAGTCTATCATTGATGGGCATTTGGGTTGAT
>CAUYLG010017933.1:0-10113 GCA_963573385.1 Cacajao melanocephalus | reverse complement strand
AAGGATATGAACAGACACTTTACAAAAGAAGACATATATGAGGCCAACAAACATATGAAAAAATGCTCATCATCACTGGTCATTAGAGAAATGCAAATCAAAACTACATTGAGATACCATCTCACGCCAGTTAGAATGGCGATCATTAAGAAGTCTGGAAACAACAGATGCTGGAGAGGATCTGGAGAAATAGGAACACTTTTATACTGTCTGTGGGAGTGTAAATTAGTTCAACTATTGTGGAAGACAGTGTGGTGATTCCTCAAGGACCTAGAAATAGAAATTCCATTTGACCCAGCAATCCCATTACTGGGTATATATCCAAAGGATTATAAATCGTTCTACTATAAGGACACATGCACATAAATATTCAATGCAGCACTGTTTACAATAGCAAAGACCTGGAACCAACCCAAATGCTCATCGATGACAGATTGGACAGGGAAAATGTGGCACATATACACCATGGAATACTATGCAGCCATAAAAAACGATGAGTTCGTGTCCTTTGTAGGGACATGGATGAACCTGGAAACCATCATTCTCAGCAAACTGACACAAGAACAGAAAATCAAACCCCACATGTTCTCACTCATAGGTGGGTGTTGAACAATGAGAACCCATGGACACAGGGAGGGGAGCATCACACACTGGGGTCTGTTGTGGTGGACTAGGGGAGGGACAGCGGGGATGGGGAGGGAAAACATGGGGAGAAATGCCAGATATAGGTGATTGGGATGGAGGCAGCAAACCACATTGCCACGTATGTACCTATGCAACAATGTACCTATGCAACAAACCAAAAATAAAGGTGATTTTTCTTTTATATATATATAAAAGGAACAGTAGTGGAGCTGCAGGGCAAGTGAGCCTCAAAATTGAGGCTTAGTCTGGGAGGGTTATTGGCTCTGCTGAGGAAAGAATTCAAGGGCAAACCAGTGGTGTTGGACAGCAATTTTTATTGAAGCAGCAGTGTATAAGCAGCAGCAGAGGGACTGCTCTTTGTGGAGCAGGGGCACGTTATGGGGCAGATTAATTAAGGGGCAGAATATGCAGAAATTTCTTTAAAAAGGGTGGTAGCTTCCAGGTTGTCATAGAAAGGGGTGGTAACTTCTGTATGTTGCCATGGCACACTGGTGGGCATATCTTATAGAGAGGGGCTTCTGCCCCATCTCTGTTTTAGCTAGTCCTCAATTTGGTCCAGTGTCCAAGCCCTGCCTCTGGAATTGAGTTCTGCCTCCTACCTCAGAGTCATGGCAAAAGGACATGCGATCCAATGGAAAGAGCTCCTATGGCCAAAGTTGGAAATATTTTAAAAAATAATAGCCCAGTATTTGATTACAAGCCAAAGTATTTTTTAAAAATGTATGAGTCTGGCTGGGCGTGGTGGCTCACACCTGTAATCCCAGCACTTTGGGAGACCAAGGCGGGTAGATCATTAGGTCAAGTTCAAGACCAGCCTGACTAACATGGTGAAACCCTATCTCTACTAAAAATACAAAAATTAGCCAAGCATTGTGGCACACACCTGTAATCTCAGCTACTTAGGAGACTGAGGCAGGAGAATTGCTTGAACCCGGGAGGTGGAGGTTGCAGTGAGCTAAGATTGCGCCACTGTACTCCAGCCTGGGCAACTGAGACTCTGTCTAAAAAAAAAAAAAAAAAAAGGATGAGTCCATCTGATATAAGTATATAACTGAATAAATATCAATCATGGGGGAGAATAGACAAATCTCCTGTGCAGAATAATTCTAACTAATCTATGTAGCCACTCTACCCTCAAGGAGGAATTTTTTTTTTTTTTTTTTTTTTTTTGCTGGAATGTTTTATTAAGTTAAGAGTTTCAGGGAGCAGGAGAGAAACACCTTTTGCATGGCACAGCCTCACAGGAGGCTGTGGGGCCATGAGGCTGGCTGCTGGCTCCCTCTGTCCGGAGCCCCATGGTATGCACCGTGTAGGGTAGAAAGTGTTAGCAGGAGGTAGGGTAGGAAGAGGGTGGCAGGCTCCCGCCTCTCCCCTGTAGAGATAGCCTGCCATGGCCACTGCGCCTGGGCCTCTGCCAGACCCCCGGGGCAGGGCTGCCAGCCCAGAAGCCCAAGCAGAGGGTGGCTGGGGACCAGGGTTGGAGGCATATAGTCACCAGGAATTTCTTTTTTCTTTATTTAAAGTATAAAGTGTTTTGGAAAAAAAGGAAAAAAAATCTATATAAAAATCTCTTCACATATAAAATCCTGAAGAAGGTGCAAGGTAATTCCTAGTGCAAGGGGCACGCTCAGATATGCAGAGTGTGTGTGTGTGCACGTAGACATGTGAGTGTGCACGTGTGTGCATGCGTGCATGTGTGTGTGTGGTGGGTGCAAGTGCACGTGTGGCCCACAGAGGGTGGTGAGAAAGCTTGGCTTTGGACTTCCATCCAGCAAGGAGGGCGACTGGTCCTCCAGGCTGGAGGGTCTGCAGCTGGGCAGGACCTCTACCCAGCCAGGCTGTTGCACGTGGAGTTGTTCTCTTGAATGCGGCCATGGCAAGGCGCAGGTGCTCCTTCGGCTGCTTGATCTCCCGTTCTGACTGCATCTTGATGTGGCTCAGCACCACATAGACATCCTGGTACTTTCCCGAGGTGAAGCACTTGTCCTTCTGCATCACCTGGAGCTCATCCCGGAGTCGCTGCACCTCCTTCTTCAGGTACTAGAGTTCGTTCTCTTTTACATCAAGCAGCACCTTCAGCTCACAGGAGCTCTGCTTGTTGCTGCGCCTGCAGCCATTCCCCATGCCCTGCAAGGCGATGAAGCTGCGCAGCCGGTCTATCTCCTCTGACAGGCAGGCATGCAGCTCCTGGTTGTGGTGCAGCAGCTCCTGGCCCTCCTGCTGGCAGTGGCAAAAGGTGTGTTAGTACTCCTCGGCATGCCACGTCAGTGCCCCAATCTCCAGACACTTCTGTGAGTACTGCTCTAATAGCACCTGCAGCTCCCGCTTCAGTACCTCCATATCTGACTGGTGCTGCTTCTGGAGGCCATCCGGGCCCTGCTGAAGCCTCCGTGTTTTGCTCAGCTCTTGGCTCAGCTCTTCCTGGTAGGCCTTCCTCATGGCTTCAATGGCTGAGGCCGTGGCTGCTGTCTCCTCGGCCAGAAGCCACTTCTTCTCCTGCTGCAGCTGCTGCAGCTCACACGTGTGGTGCCGCTACAGCACCTCCATCACCTGCTGGTGCGAGGACTCCATCTCTGCCAGGCTGTGCTCACGTGTCTCCTGTGAGATGTTGCCCGGGGGGATGTGGCCATCCTCTGGGGATCTTGGTGCACTCTGAGGAGCCTCCCCTTGGACACACCATGCCTCCAGCTGAGCCCGAAGAGCCCAAACCTCCTTCTCCAGTGCCTCGTGGCTGTCACTTTGGGGACCCTGGCTCTTTCCATGGCTTTGGTTGAGCAGGGCAGTGAGTGGCACCCGCTTATTCTCCCACAAAGGTAGCTTCTCCAGTTCCTGCCACTTCTTCTCAATCTCCCCACTGAGCTGGTTCTGCTTGTCCTTAGTCAGGGAGGCACCCAGGCTCCAGCACGGCCTCTCAGCAGCAGGCACCTCTGGGGCCCTGCTGTCTGTGGCCTCGAACCACTTGCTCTGCTGCTTGGAGTGCTGGGCCAGGTCCCGCTCCAGCTCCTCCTGCTTGGCCAGGCAATCAGGAGCACGGGCCAGGGTGCGGGCCCACTACAAGGGAGGAGAGCTCCACGGAGTCCGAGGCCTGCCGCTGCCCATCCGCCTTCTGAGGGCCACCCTGCTGATGACCTCAGGGCCCAGCTACTGCTCCCCGGCCTTCAGGGGACCCTTCTGGGTGCCATAGCTGTGCAGCACGTTCTCCTTATTAGAGTCCGAGAGCTTGGTGACATCTGGGGCTGAAGTTGGACGCACGGTCTTTCTTAAAGCCTCAATCTAGTTCTGCCGGATGCCTGAGGTCATGGCCAACAAGGTATAGACAGCATCCTTGGTGTGTATCTGGAAGCCATAGTTGTGCTGCACTGCGTACTCAGTGACATCTGTGCAGGAACGCAAGTCGATCTCACCATCCAGCTCATCTGCCTCCTCGGCAGTGGAGTCTCTGTAATATTTGAGGCTTGAATCTCTTAGCACAAACCAATGCGTCTTCTACTGCGAAGTAGAGGTGGTGGTGAGCGAGGGGGAGGGAGGCTCTCCAGGCTCATCCAAGATCAACATCCACCCCTTCTTGAAGTTGAGCAGATGGGACGTCATGGCAGCACCCCAGGGCAGTGGGAGGAGGAGGCAAGAAGGTGGACGTGGATCTCGGGCTGGGCTCCGCAGTGCGGGGACGCCGCTGCCACCACCCCTCTCGGCCGCGCGCCACCGTGCCTCCGGCCCTTCCCTTCCCCAGCACATAACTCCTCACTTCTTAAGTATGGCCTGTGTGTAGTGACTTCCTTCTAAAGAGCACATTGTGAAAAGTGGGGAATGGAGGGAGTAACTTCTCAGTGGGGAAACTAGACAAACAGTACCAGATGGCCACGTGACCAATGTCAACATCAACAGTGATAAGTCATGCTACTAGCATGTGCCCTTGATATGATGGAATGAAAATGCCACTTTACTTCTGTGATCTTCCTCCCAAAACACACAGAATCCCAGTCTAATCATGAGAAAAACATCAGATGAATTCTAATTGAGGGGCATTGTACAAAATACTTGAGCAATATACCTCAAAATTGTCAGAGTTGTCAAAACAAGGAAAGTCTGAGAAGCTCACAGTCTAGGGGAACCTAAAGAGACATGATGACTAAATGTTATATATCCTGGATGGGATTCTAAAATAAAATAAAAGGAAATTAGGTAAAATTAAATTAGGTAAAATTAAATTAGGTAAGATTAATTAGGTAAAATAAAATAAAAGGAAATTAGGTAAAAACTAAGAACCTCTGAATAAAGTATGGACTTTGGTTAATAACAAGGTATCCACACTGGGATATTAGTGTAACAAATGTACCATGCTAATATAAGATGTTAATGATATGGTTTGGATCTGCATGCCCACCAAATCTCATGTTGAAATATCATCCCCAGTGTTGGAGATGGGGCCTGCTGAGAGGTGATTTGGTCATGGAGACAGATCCCTCATGCCTTAGTGCTATCATGATGCACCTCATGATGAGGTGCGTGTCCTCAAAAACAATAGTTTACTGTTGGAATTGGAATTAGAAATTGGATAGTGAGTCAGTTCTCATGAGATCTGCTTGTTTAAAAGTGTGTGGCACCTCCCCCCAACTCTCTCTCTTGCTCCCACTCTGGCCATGTGAGATGCCTGCTTCTACTTCACCGTCCACCATGATTGCAACCTTCCTGAGGCCTCCCCAAAAGCTGAGCAGATGCCAGCACCAAGCTTCTTTGTAAAGCCTGCAGAACTGTGAGCCAATTAAACCTGTTTTCTTCTTCTTTCTTTTTTTTTGAGACAGAGTCTCACACTATCACTCAGGCTGGAGTGCAGTGGCATGATCTCGGCTCACTGCAGCCTCCGCCTCCTGGGTTCAAGCAATTCTCTGCCTCAGCCTCCCGAGTAGTTGGGATTATAAGCACCAGCCACCACACCCGGCTAATATTTTTGTATTTTTAGTAGAGACGGGGTTTCAACATCTTGGCCAGGCTTATCTTGAGCTCCTGACCCCGTGATCCACCACCTCAGCCTCCCAAAGTGCTGGGATTATAAGCATCAGCCTCCACGCACAGCCAAACCTGTTTTCTTTATAAATTACCCAGCCTCAGGTGTAAGTAACAATGCAAGAATGGCCTAATACAGTTAATAATCAAGGAAACTGGGTGCTAGGCATTTGTGAACTCTGTACTGTCATCCTAATTTTTTTGTAAATCTAAAAACTGTTCTAAAAAGTAACATTTCGGTTGGGTGCAGTGGCTCACACTTATAATCCCAGCACTTTGGGAAGCCAAGACAGATGGATCACCTGAGGCCAGGAGTTTGCGTTCAGCCTGCCCAACATGGTGAAACCCCATCTCTACTAAAAATACAAAAAATTAGCTGGGCATGGTGGCAGGTTCCTATAATCCCAGCTACTTGGGAGGCTGAGGCAGGAGGATCGCTTGAACCTGGGATGTGGAGGTTGTAGTGAGCCGAGACTGCCCAGCCTGGGCAACAAGAGCGAAACTCTGGCTCAAAAATAAATAATTAATTAATTAAATAAAAATAACATTTAAATAATACTATTTAGTGATTTTTTTAAAAAGGCAATCCTGTCATTTGCAACAACGTAGATGGAAGAGGAGGACATTATGTGAGGTGAAATAAGCCAGACACAGAAAGACGTATTTCTTGTGCTCTCACTCATTTGTGGGAGCTAAAAATTAAAACAATCGGATTCATGGAGATAGAAGAGAGAATGATGGTTAGCAGAGGTTGGAAAGCAAAGCGAATGGGCAGGGATGAAGTGGGGACGGATAATAGGTGCAAAAATATAGTTAGATAGAATGAATAGATGTAGTATTTGGTAGCACAAGAGGGTGACTACTATACAATAATTTACTGTTGGAATTGGAATTAGGAATTGGAATGTTCCTAACACAAAGAAATGATAAATGCTGGAGGTGATAGATACCTCAGTTTCCCTGATTGAATCATTACACATTGTATACTTGTATCAAAAAAATTACATGTAAACATATGCACCTGTTATGTACCCATAATAATAAAAAAATTTTTAATTAAGTTTATTTAAAGTGAAAAACAGGCCGGGCATGGTGGCTCATGCCTGTAATTCCAACACTTTGGGAGGCCAAGGTAGGTGGATCACCTGAGGTCGGGAGTTCAAGACCAGCCTGACCAACATGGAGAAACCTCATCTCTACTAAAAACACAAAATTAGTGGGGTGTGGTGATGCATGCCTACAAGCCCAGCTACTCCGGAGGCTGAGGTAGGAGAATCACTTGAATCTGGGAGGCAGAGGTTGCAGTGAGCTGAAATCACGCCATTGCACTCCAGCCTGAACAACAAGAGTGAAATTCCATCTCATAAATAAATAAAGTGAAAAACACATTCCACTTTCCTAGGTCTTATCTTTGTCAGCAGAATTCCAAGAACAAACAAATTATAGAACAGAAGCTTTCACTAGAAAGGCAAAAATGTTCTCCTCTCCACATCTAAAGCCTGCTAGATCCTGCTTGAACATGTTTATAGGCATTTTCTTGTATAGGATATTGACCAAACTGGTGCATTGATCCAAATCTAGCCACAAGAAACCTAATGGGATAAAGATCCTACATTGATATTTTGGAGTCCAGCAAATACAATCGGAGCTGACGAGTAATCCATAGCCCTTGTGGAAAACACTCTGGGGTTTAGCTGACACTGAGATTTAACAGTGTAAAGAGGTCACTCTTGGGCAGCAGCTCATGGAGCAGACAGGAGCACGGCCAGACAAGATGTGGCCCTGGTCACAGGCACTCCCAGTGAGCCACTCTGGGTGTTTCTGGGGTGGTGTTGTGGTTTTGAGTCAGGATCTCACTCTGTCACCTGGCCTGGAGTGCAGTGGTGTGATCATAGCTCACTGCAGCCTCGAACTCTTGGCCTCAAATGATCCTTCCACCTCAGCCTCCCAAAGTGCTGGAATTACAGGCACGAGCCAGCATGCTGAGCCATCACTCTGGTCTTGATCATCCTCCCTGGTTTGCTGCTACTCTACCTTTATGCCCCAATAATGCCCATTTTGTGTGTGGGTGCTCACCACAATAGCCTTCCCAGGCTGACAGACTTTGCTGCCAAACCAGAGGACACTGATAGAATTACATACTCAAGAGAATAGCTAACATTATTGAGTGCTTATTTTATGGCAGTCACCATGCTAAATAATTCTCATATATGATCTGATTTTATCCTCTGTCAAAGGATGTTTCAATGCCTGAAATCAAAAGCTGAAATTATTGCTAAAGAAGAGAGTGATGCCTATGAGCTACAGGGTCTCTGAGCAAAGCAGAGAGCTGCATTTATACAAGCATTGAGTTCAGGGACTGGTGCATTTTCAGAAATTGAGGTGTTGGGGGTGAGTTGATATTTAGCTCTGGGAGTGCAGTTATTTAAGTGAAGCAGTTGTTGGTTGGCTGACCTTCAAAAATATTGTCATTCCCTGAGACTACTGTTAGTGGGCTGTTTGTAAGAAGTGTGGGCCATCACTGACGGTCTTCCTAGTTACTGTAGTGAGTTGTTATTGCTCCATTAGCATGGGTTTAAATCAGGCTGGGTGAGGTGGCTCACACCTGTAATCCCAGCACTTTGGGAGGCAGAGGCAGGTGAATCATTTGTGGTCAGGAGTTCAAGACAAGCTTGGCCAATGTGGTGAGACCCTGTCTCTACGAAAAATACAAAAATTAGCTGGGCATGGTGGTACGTGCTTGTAATCCCAGCTACTTGAGAGGCTGAGGCAGGAGAATTACTTGAACCTGGGAGGTGGAGGTCGCAGTGAGCTGATATCACACCACTGAACTCCAGCCTGGGCAACAGAGCAAGACTACATCTCAAAAATAAATAAACAAAAAAGTATGGGTTTAAACCTAGATCTGGTAATCACTTGCTGCTGAAGCCAAAGAATGAGTGGTTTTTTTCCTTTGCAGTAGAGTGCCTTTTACTCTCACATCATAGAATACTATCATGTGGTTACTATTATTATCTCCAACCAAAGACTTAGAGAGACCAAGGTTGAAAGAAGGTTAAGTAACTTGCTCAAGTCATACAATTGCAGGATGGGGGCTTAAATCCTTCCCTCTCTGTATCCAAGACTTTTGTCCTTAAGAGCTAAGTTATACTGGGGTGAGGATAAGATGGTAACAGTATTGCTCTACCCGGCACTCATCATACCTTGAGTATATGAGATAAGATATTAGTAACCCAGCATATACTCAGAAAACAATGAGAAGGATGAGCAAATGAAAAAAAATAGCGCTGTTCAATGTATTAATTAGAGTTCTCCAGAGAAAGAGACCTAGAGGAGATGTATAGGTGATGCACAGGTGAGATAGAAATAGGCATAGATGTAGATGTACATATAGAGAGACATTTAGTTTAAGGAATTGGCTTACACAGTCATTGAAACTGGCAAGTCAGAAATATGCAGGGCAGGCCAGCAAGCTAGAAATTACAGCGAGTTATGGTTTCAGTGTTGGGTCCAAATTCTGGAGGGCAGTAGGCTGGAAATGTGGGCAAGGTTTCTGTTGCTGAGAATTCCTCCTTCTCCAGGAAACCTCCTCAGTCTTTACTGTTAATAAGGTCTTCAACTGAGTGGTTTGGACAAGTCCCATCCACATTACGGAGGATAATTTGCTTTACTCAGAATCAGCAAAATTGAAATAGCATAATTTAAGATTAGACAAGATTATGCATATAAAAAGCTAAACACATTCCATATGGAGAAGAAAGAAGACTAATAATATCCAAGGCCAATATATTTAAGACTTTAACTCTACTCCTCAGTGTGATAAATTGACCATAGTAATCTGTAACTCTTATTCCACCCAGTTATTCAGTGGCTGACATTTTTCTACCCTATGTACTACTGATGGAAAATACTCACGATTGTCAGCTGTGGCCTTAAGTCACCAAAGATTCAATTCTCTGATGAGGTCAGCTTGCCCTGAGTCTGTGAAATGTTATACCAGGCATCTGCTGAATTCGAAGAGAGTACGAAGCAGTGACAGAATAATAAAAATTATCACTGACCTGTATCACTTGTGCAAATGCCAGGAAAATCATTTCAAGGTGATTTCTCAGGTAGCTGTAATAGATCATAAATCAAAAATAGTTGCTCACTGATAACACCTTTCACTCCAACTTGAATATCTAGAGTATTCCTTGGACTATAAATATAAAAGTTTTTCTCAAAAATATAAATATGTCTATTTTAAATAATCCAGCAAAGACTGGACAAATTAAATTGGAATTCCCATAGTTACTTCTTTTTAAATGTTATTCAAGAGGATTTCTAAATTTAGTAAGAAATCCATTCTAAAATGTAGACATGGAGTCAAGGATAAATTTTCCTTTTTTTTTTTTTTGAGACAAGAGTTTCACTCTTGTTGCCCAGGCTGGGGGGAGGTTGAGGGTAAGGGGTGGGGGGGGGGGA
>CAUYLG010017930.1:0-26762 GCA_963573385.1 Cacajao melanocephalus | reverse complement strand
TTAGGCCATAGGCGTTTGATAGAGGAATGGTTCCATGGGCTTTTCTTTCACTGTAGTGCACAAACCAGTGGCCGTGAAGGAAAAAGTGGAGGAGCATGATACAGTAGTAAGACTCCAGGCTCAGCACCAAACTTAACTAGTGAGCTAATGATAGTAGCTGCCTTAATAAGCATTTTCACTGAGCACAACCATTAGTTTTGTTCTTAATGTTCAAAATGGGTTGCAAACTCAAACCCTACAGGGGCCTGAAGTTTACATAAATGAGCAAAGAAGGAAGGAAGGAGAGGTAATGGCTACTGAGCTACAGAGTTTATGTTTCTCTGAAAGGAGCAGCTGATTGTTGGCTATCTCTATTTTGATAAATCTCGTGACTTTTAAATGTAGCATTTAAAAAATTTTAAACACTATGGACCAAATGTAACATGTCTTTAATGTTGGATTCAACCTGAAGGCTAGTTTGGAATCTGTCTTAAAATATCCCTGTTGGATTTTCCTGCTATTTTGCGGAAAAGGAAACGGGCTTAGAAATCAAATCACAAGGCTGTTAAGTGATGGAATTGGGTGTCAACCTAGGTCTTTCTGGTGCCATAGCCCAGCCTATTATGTTACGTGTGTTCTGTTATGTTAGAGGAACAAGGGATTATTGGTGATGTACATTGTAGAAAAAAGGTAGTGGTCTGGGAGCTGGTCACATTTACAGGCAAAGTGAACCTTAACTGCATTGGCAGGAAACCAGTTGCTGTAGATGTCAGTGTGGGTCTTCTGAGTGTTAGTACAGCAGTGCTAATGTCGGGAGGAATGTGCTGCGTCTATCATTCCACAATGTATGTCAGGGCAGTTAGCTGATCCTGAGAGCTGGAGGTCTGGAGAAGGCAGGCTCCTCCCACTGTGGGGGTGACCCTCCCAACCCTCTGCACAAAAGACTCCTTTTTTCAGGACAGTTAAAATTTCAGTAACTTTTTCTGTCTGAGGCAAGGCAAATTTGAAGTTATGTACTTGTTTTAGGAACTGTAAGAGTAAAATGGCGCTTATTAATCTCACCTTGTCTGTCTTAGCTAGAATTTCCATAATGCTGTCTCTTAGATTTCTGGGAAGAATTAATAAAGGGTTAAAAAGAACTTTTTTAAAGCGGCATGTGGTAAAATCTTCTGAGATAGACTCCCAAGGCATAAAATGGCCCTGCCCCAGAAATGAGGGGCTGGAGTTTCAATTCTGAATAAAGCTTAGAATCCCAGCATTGTACACAGCCACAGTTGCTCATGTAAATGGCTGTATACATTTTTTTCCTATATTGCATTCCCAAGGATTTTTTTTTTTTTTTTTTTTTTTTGAGATAGTCTTGCTCTGTCACCCAGGCTAGAGTGCAGTAGCGCAATCTTGGCTTACTGCAACCTCCGCCTTGTGGGTTCAAGTGATTGTTCTGCTTCAGCCGCTGGAGTACCTGGGACTACAGGCATGCGCCACCATGCCCAGCTGATTTTTGTATTTTTAGTAGAGACAGGGTTTCACCATATTGGCTAGGCTGGTCTTAAATTTCTGACCTTGTGATCCGCCCGCTTCGGCTACCCAAAGTGCTGGGATTACAGGCGTGAGCCACAGTGCCTGGCCTGAGCCACAGTGCCAGGCTGCATTCCCAAGGATTTAAAGGAGTGGAAAGCATGTTCAGAGCTTTTGCCAAAGAATTTTTTTTTTCCTGTGAGAATGCAAACTCAAACACAAGCTAGATAGCTTTCTTACCTGTGTCCTAGAAAGTTTTTGGAAAGATGGAAACTTTAAAATATTCCGTATCTCTAGCTGCTTCTTAGCAACCTTTGCCAGCCAAGCACTCATATCAGATATGAGTTCGGTGTTTGTGGATCTGGTGGCGTGGAGTGTGCTGGGAAGGGCGAGGTGACTAAAGCAGCTCTCTGCTGGTATTAATATTTTCACATTTATAATGTTAGGTGTCTGTGCAAGCATTCTCATTCATTGGTTTTGGGTCCCTTAGTTAAATAATCATTTTCTAAAGTTACATTTATTTTAAGGGAAAATTAATTAGTGTGCTTGTACTTCTGGCTTACAGTTTGAGATAGAAATGCACACCAAACCTAGATATTAATGTTTAGACTGTTGTCTTTAGTAGCTAGTGGTGGCGGCAGTAAAAGAATCATGGGATCAAATAACGAATTATTTTCTCTGCTGTGGAAAAGTTGTGGTAATCTTGCCCTGTTCTGCAAATCTGCTTTTCTGAGGCAGTATATGAACTGTACTGACTTCGGGGAGAATTTGCCAGAAAGCCCCTGAGGCTTAAGGGTAGGAAGGGGTTTGGACTTCAGGGTTGTGGTGGAGGTGGTTATATAAGGAATTTTGCTTCTTTTGTTTGAATTAAGACCAAGAAGCTTTGATTGCACCCTTTACCGTTTCTTAAGCCTTTTAAGATTGTATTATTATCATTTTTTTGAGAGAAGGTCTCACTCTGTCACCCAAGCTGGTGGGGGCAGTGTACAATGACAGCTTACTGCAGCCTTAATGCTCCCTGGCTCAACAGATCCTTCAGCCTCAGCCTTCCAAGTAGCTGAGACTACAGCCATGCACTGACAAGCCTGGCTAATTAAAAAAATTTTTTTTTGAGATGGGTTTTGACTATGTTGCCTAGGCTGGTCCTGGGCTCAATCTATCCTCCTGCCTCAGCCTCCCAGAGTATTGGGATTACAGGTGTGAGCCCCCATGCAGGCTCTTTTATTTGTTTGTTTGTTTTTTGAGATGGAGTCAAGCTCTGTCATCCAGGCTGGAGTGCTGTGGCACCATCTTGACTCACTGCAACCTCCGTCTCCTGGGCTCAAGCGATTCTCCTGCCTCAACTTCCCGAGTAGCTGGGATTACAGGCACCTGCCACCATGCCCAGCTAATTTTTGTATTTTTAGTAGAGATGGGATTTTACTGTGTTGGCCAGGCTGGCCTTGAATTCCTGACCTTGTGATCTGCCCACCTCCCGAAGTGCTGGGATTACAAGCGAGCCATGGTGCCTGGCCTCATTCAGGCTCTTAAAGCCTTTTAGCCACTATGAACTCTGCTTCCTTTGCCTCCCATGTTGCAGTTTTGGAAATGCCTTTAGTTTTTTTCCTGCCATTGTTGCAGCCTGTTTTTTAGTTCCTGCTTATCAGAGTGTCTCATCGTCGGAAAGTTTTTATGTTGGAGATAGGACCTGCCCCAACAGTGCATTTCTCAATTATAGTAAACTAGTTGAAAAAGATTGAACTAAACATGCATGATGTATGTAATATTTCACATTTTCGTAGGAAAATTATCTGGCTTGCAGTAAAAAGTTAGTATCCAAATTTCAGAGTGCCAAATTCACATTGTAGATTTAATTTCCTATGAATTTTGTTACATATCATTTCAAAGCCCAATGATATGGATTATTTTGCCATGGTAATATATAACAGGAGTGTTTTTGATTAACCTGGACCTGGGAGGATTCCCAACTGAATGGGGTTGAGCTTTACTTTCAGTAGTTCAGGAGAACACTTAGGCATGGATAACCTTTGAATTCTTATTTTTTGTATTCCTGAATGGTGGAACAGTTCTTTTAAATTATAGTGCATTAACACTCTTTGTTTTGATTTATTTAAGGCATTCGCTATGAGTTCCCTTGAGATAACAGAAGAATCCCCAGAGGGCAGGTCTAAAGGTTGATTTGTATGCTAAAAATGGGTCATAGTTGCAAGTAGCTATTGATTCTGGGAGTAACTTGACTAATAGTGTTACTGGTTTCTTTATTCTTGGCCAACATAATATGCTGCCTTATGTGCCATGCAGACACATTTAGCACCACTGCCTATAGTCTGAAGTGTGGGAGTAGCTCTTCTCTGTTGGAAGAGAGCAGTTACTTTGAAGGGCAAGTTGGTTTTTTTGTGTCTTTTTACAGAACTCTTAATCTCTTACTACTTAACATCTGTGTTCTCTGCATTCTGGCTTTGTGCTCCTGGGTTCTGGCTCTGACACCATCTGTCTGTTTCCCTGAGTCTGCCCTTTCTCCTGAGGCTTTTTGTTTTTGTTTTTTTTAAAGCTGTAATCTTGGAATTGTTTTGAAGCTCAAAAGGTGTTAGAGACCTGTCTCCTACATATAACTCGAAGTTGACACCAAAGCCAGATTATAATCTGACATTCTCTTTTCACAGACTAAAAGAATTAAATTTAGAATGAAAAGTGATTATCTTAATTTTATACAGTGAGCAGGGGATAGACACAGAACTGGAACCCAAGTTTTTTCATTTCTAGACTAGTACTTGTCTTGGTACTTGCAGGCTTCCTTTTCTCCCTGAATGCCACATTCTCCACAGTTCAACCCTGTTGGATAGTTCCTGTCTGCTTATATGTACAGGAGGCCCGCGTGTTCCTATAGGATCACCAGTTATCTGATCTGTGTGACCAAGTTTTAGATGGAGGTCTTTAGCCTTGGTTGTTCTGAAGAGCTGTACTTCTGATTGGAGTACCGAATGCATGTATCTATCTGAGGTATGTTAAATGCAGCAGATATAAAAACAGAACCAGTGTCTTCTTTTTTCTCATCAGAAATAACATCAGTAGTAGGCAGGTAAAAGATTAAAAGGTTATGCCAAACAGGCGTAGTATAGGGGATGGGAAGGACATTCTAGGCAAAAGGAACAACATGTACAAGGACAAGGAGGTATGAAATAGGGCTGTTAGGCAACTAGAAGTACGATATTGCCAGAATTTTAAGTGCAAGGGGTACTAGCCTATGACCTAGCAGTCCACTTGTGTTCCTGTATACAAGAGAAGTGAGTACATACCAGTATAAAAAGGCATGCATAAGAATATTCACAGCAGTTTTATTCATAATCAAAATCTGAAGAAGCAGCAATCTGGGTGTGGTGCCTGTAGTATCAGCTACTGGGAAGGCAGAGGTGGGAGAATCCCTTGAGCCTATCAGTTCATGTTCAGTCTGGGCAACATGTCCAGACCCTGTCCCTAAAAAATAGGAGAAAACAACAAACAGCTGTTGTGTCAGGGGTCCCCAAAGACAGTGCCCAAATTAGATGATTTACTAGGAAGATTCACAGGACTCAGCACATAGTGATACTCATAGCTAAGTTTACAGCTAAAGGATATAGAGGAAAACCATCAAAGGGAAAACGCAGATGGGGTAAAGTCTGGTACAAGCTTCCAGTGTTCTTCTCCCAGGGAAGTTACACGGGATATAGTTTAATGCCCCTACAACTGATAACATATGTAAAATGTCACCAGCCAGAATAGCTTGCATGTGTGTGTGTGAGAAAAAAGAGAGAGATTGTGTATGTTTGTTTGAGGGCTGGTTAAATAGCTTCTGTCTGAAATGTACCAAAATTTCAGACTAGGAGGAAAGCTGATGTTGAGCATAAACCCTATTGTTTGTTCATTTTGGGTATAGTAAGTCACTCAGTTTAGGGAATGGTGGGAACTCAAAATTGAGGTTCCCAGGTGGCACCAGTTAGACCTGTTGCTTTAACTCTTTTCTGTACACCCTTGAGCAGAAATATGGATAAATACATTGTGATCTATCCACATCTATTAATATGATGTACTGCACAGTAATAAAAACTGTTGTTCTATACTTCAATGTGTAGACATCGCAGATGCTAAGTTAAATGGGGAAAAAAAAAGCCCCAAAAGAATACCTCCATAATTGCATTTGTAAGAGGTTCAAAAATAGGCAAAACTAATTGGTAACAAAAGAAGCCTGAATAGTAAACTCTTTGGGGGATAGTGGGAAAGGGCACAGGGGAGCCTTACAGAGTGTTGAAAATGTTCTGTATCTTCCTCTGTGTGGTGTGGTGGTTGCTCCTGTATATACAGATAAGTGAAACTTGATCAAGATACACATTTGTAACTAGTATCCTTTAATTGAGAGAGAACACACAATGAAGTAGGATTAGACTAGGAGGGCTCTAACTTGGCCACTAAGATGAAGCCAGACTATGAAGGGTTTTATGTGCTATTGACAAGGAACTTGGCCTTTACTCTGTGACAGCACTTCTCCAAGCTAGGTCTCTGCATGCCTAGTGGTCACAAAAACCCTTTAAGAGGCCCACAAAGTCAGAAGTATTTTTGTAATTCTAGTACATGAGTTGATTTCTCCTCCCCCACCCCACTGTGTTGACATTTGCACTGACAGTGCAAAAGTAGTGGAGATGGGTAAAACTGGCTAGCACTTACCAGGAATCAGTGTAACGCCATTAAACTGTAGTAGCAGTCATTATATTCTTCGTCACATTCCCAGAAAAGCCAGTGTCAAGGCCAGGCCCTGTGGCTCACGCCTGTAATTCCAGTACTTTGGGAGGCCGGGGCTGGTGGATCACCTGAGGTCGTGAGTTCTAGACCAGCCTGACCAACATGGCGAAACCTTGTCTCTACTAAAAATACAAAAAATAAGCCAGGTGTGGTAGTGGGCACCTGTAATCCCAGCTACTTGTGAGGCTGAGGCAGGAGAATCTCTTGAACCCAGGAGGTGGAGGTTGCAGTGAGTCGAGATCATGCCACTGCACTCCAGCTTGGGTGACAAAATGAAACTCTGACTCAAAAAAAAAAAGTCCAGTGTCACTTATAAATGTCCTTGAGGAAGCAGTAAAATTAATTTCATTAAATCTTGGTCTTTGAATATGTGCCTTTAAAATTCTGTGTGACAAATGGGAAGTCAGCATAAAGTGCTTTTGCTTTATATCCAAGTACGATGATTATCTCAAGGAAAGTGTTTATATGACTGAGTTTCAAGAATAAGCCTCTTTTTTTTTCCTTGGAACATCTTTTTTTCTTTACTAGAAGAACAACTGACAAACTATGGTTATTCAACTTTGGGTATTTGGCAGACATTTTATTGAAAATGAACAAAGTAAGCCAGTCACTTCATGAGAAATAACTCAGTATATTTGTCAATGATAAAATTTGAGCGCTGAAGAAAAAATAAGGATTTTGGAAGACCTTTATCTGCCACCACGTGAGCTTAACGGTTGCCCCAATACTTAAAGACTCCTGATGAGATTGCTGGTACTATTAACTAGTGTGTCAACATTTGTTATATTTGCATAACTCGGTGAGCCAGTATTTGTCAAATGACTAACATATGATATAAAAACAGATATGAGTAAAAGATCCATCCAAAATACAGGCTTGACCTATGCGTTTTAATGTAACAGCATGTGAAGAGTACATATGGTTCCAGATTTCATGTTGTAACTAATTTTTAAGAAGTTAGCATTTGTTGAGAATTTTGGTGTAGTATTAAAGAATAACCACAGTTGTCTGAAAATGATATTAAAATATTCCTTTTTCCAACTACATATCTGTGTGAGGCTGGATTTTCTTCATATACTTCAACCAAAACAACACAGGGCAAGAAATTAAATACAGAAACAGACCAGAAAATCCCACTGTCTTATATTAAACCAGATACTAAAGAGATTTGCAAAAATGTCATTGCCACTCCTTAAATTTTTTTTGTCTTGGGAAATTGTTGTATTAATATGTAATAGGTTTTTTTTTAAATGATTAATCCATCTACCCCTTTTTCTTTTATTTCTAATGGGTGAATATTGATATGCTCTACTTACACAAAAAGCTCTTGCATAATTCAAAGTGCTTAAAATCACCTCAGTAATTTTAAGAGTATAAAGGAGTCCTGAGACCAAAATGTTTGTGGACCACTGCCCTCTGGAGTAGGTGATTAAATTTGTGCTTTTCAAAGATCCCATAGGAACATCCAAACAGGAATGAAGACCTCTTAAAAGGCTCAGGCTATGTCCATAGGATTTGATAAGGCACAGTGAACTTGGTTTGAAAAAAAGTGTTTCAGAATAGCATGTGTGGAAAGGGAGAGAAGCATCTGATGCTTGCATTCAGGGATTAAAGAGATGAGTAAAGGCTGATGCAGTTGCTAGGGAAAGGCTGGCTACTAGAGGGAAGCTCAGGGTTAAGGAAAGTTCTAAACGTGGGAGAGAGCTGATCATGTTTACAGAGGTGTGAGAACTGTGGCAGGGATAACTGACCAAGAGGCCCTGAGGGTATTAGAAAAGATGGACTCGAAAATCGCTCTTTAGGAAGAAGGATACCCCGTCAGTAACTGCAGAAAAAGGATAGTAATGGAATCTATGTCAAATTGGTGAGGGCAAGAGTAGGGTCATGTAGACCAACTGTCTAGAGCCTTTAGTTTCTTATATTCCTCAGGAGAATTTATAAGACACTGTCATTCTCAGATTACAAAGAAAAAGACCTGCTTAGAGAAACTGGAAATCATGGTCAAAGTTCCCCAGGTAATAGAGCACTGGGGCTTAAATCAGAATCCCAGACTCCACGCTCCCTGTTTCTTCTGCATCAAGGCAGCCTGAGAAGCATTATATGGAGAGGTGATAGAGACTAGGTCAGGGAACAGCTCTGAGACAACTCTGGAGCCTTTGTTTTTTGTCAGTGTGGAATGGTCTGTGGTCCAAACTTAAAACCCCAAATCCAAAATGACTAGTGGCTGAGAATTTTGACAGGGAGAAGAGGTAGATGATGTTCTAAAAGCTTAAGAAAGGAGTTGCTTCCATTTATGGAGGTTATGATTGAGGTGGTGAAAATACCTGTGACAGGAGTATTATAAGGGGCTGCCTTTCATGTGGTATCTGTATTGAGTGCCTGCAAATGCGGCAGATTCTGTGCTGGACATTACTGAGATACAGGTTGTGAAGGTCTTTTATAGTTTATTAATTTGGTGAGCTAACAGTCGATACAGTTAGCAGTGTGACTGGTAAGTGATGAGAGCTACAATTAAAGTGACCGTGTGCTTTCCATATTCTTCGCCTGTCTTGGTATGAAATATTCTCTAATGTTCTCATAAATCTGTCCTGGAAGTTGTAGTGTATCCTCTTCCAGTCTGAGTTAATAGAACAAAAAGAATGTCAGACAGTAGGTGTACCCTGTGAAAACTGAAGAATAACCAGAGGTGGAAAGGGAGAGCCAGGAGAAAGTGATTCCTGACTTGAGTGGAGAATAGTTGAAGGATCAGATCTCAGAAAGATGCAGAGTAAGATAGACTTGAAATATCAGTTGGGTTTGGCAGCTGAAGACATTAATTTGGGAGCAATTGTTTAGTGTCTTTTGGGGGAAGGGGAGAGATTATAGTGCCAGCAGGATGTTGTGGATTGAGAGGATGAACAGGAGGTTAAATAAAGATCATATATTTTCAAGAAGGTTGGCAGTATAGCAAAAGAAAGATGGCAGTGAATTGGGAGGATATTTTAAATCAAAGAAGGTGTGTTGGTTTTTTAAGGTGAAAGAGTCTTGAACATACTGACAAACTGAAGGAGCCAGTGGAGAAGAGAGGAAAGTCAGATGATGCAGGAAGAGTAGAGGAGATCTTATATCAGATTTATCTTTCTGATAGAGGAAGGAGGTTAGGACCTGTACCTTTATCTCATTTCATCCTGGTGAACTTTCCTGTCCAGCCCTGTTGGACTACTTCCTTTTCTTGAATTTACTGTGTTCTGTACCCTCTCTGTGCTTATTCTCTGTGTGTTTATGCTCTTTCTCATGCCTGCTTATTGAAATTCTACATTTTCATTATTCTCTAGCCAAATGTCTGAATTGTGAAACCATTTTAGACACCTCAGTTTATTCCTCTCTTCTGTAGTATTTTTTGCTTGTCTCCACTTAACTAGATTTGTTTAATTTTCTTACCTAATTCTCCTGAGGCCAAGGATTGTTTTATGTATGTCTGTAATCTCAACATCTAACCTAGTGGGTTGTCAGCATTTATGAAATAATATTAGGTTGAACTATGTGAAATTGCCATTTTATTGGTTGAAAAAGGTAAAATATTGACAATTTCATATGGACCAATCTGTTAAATTTTTTTCTTGACATTGTTGCATAGAAGACTTGAGGTAGCACCAAGGAGAAAGTTAAAAACAGAGAAGCATCTGTCAGCAAACTATAGAGTCATTAAAGTAGAGCCAGAAACTTGGCTTTGAGTGAGCTGGTAATTAAAGCAAATAGAGAAATTTGGCTAGAAGACTTAATACTTTTCCATAAGGAAAATGTATTCTTCATGAGAAGCTGTAGCATTTCCTAATCTATGGTCTGAGTGACATTTCTCTAAATGGATGCTCATATAAGGGCTCTTCAAAATTGTAATAAAGAGTATGCCCAAAATATTGAGTATCCATGCTATAGAAATTTTATTTAGCTTTGTTAGTGTAAAACTAAAGGCAGGCTGGGGGCGGTGGCTCATGCCAGTAGTCCCAGCACTTTGGGAGGCCTAGGTGGGACAGATCACCTGAGGTCAGGAGTTCGAGACCAGCTTGGCCAATATGCCAAAACCCCATCTCTACTAAAAATATAAAAAAGTAGGTGGGTGTAGTGGCACGTGCCTGTAGTCCCAGCTGCTTGGGAGGCTGAGGCATGAGAATTGCTTGAACCCAGGAGGCAGAGGTTGCTGTGAGCCGAAATTGCACCACTGCACTTCAGCCTGGGCGGTAGAGCAAGACTCTGTTTCAAAAATAAAAATAGAAAAAAAATAAAGGCAAATTGCCAGAGTACATCTCAGCAGAACCAGTTCTTTGGAGCATCTAAGTATATTACTTTCTGCTCCTCTGGCTTAATTAAAAAAACAAAGTCTAAATGTTCAAGACCAATGTGTTTAACTAAAAAACATCTGATTAAATAAAAAAATATTTTAGAAGAGTTTTTAGTGTGAACACATTTTTGTCAGGAGGATCACTGCATTCCAATCCATGGGACCCCAGTTTTAGAACTCTCTCTGGAGCGGTGCATAAACCTTGGGCCCTTCAAACAGTCTTTTATACATTTCTCAACTGGCTTTTAATTAATCAATTGTACATCATTAATAGTAATAGTCTTGAAGGGGTCTTCAGAGTTGGTATTATGTTGTTGATTAAAGACAAAGTCAATAAAAATCAACCCAGAGATGGTAGTTGGTATTCATTTACGAGAAGTGAATATTGCCAAATCAGGATTTTAAGCTGCCAGAATGGCCATCCCATCACAATGCTGGGTCTTGAGAGTATGATATTTAAAGGCAAGGCCAAGGTTTCCGAATTAGACAATTGTACATTTCTTCTATACAAATAAGTATAAATTTGGGGGTTTTTATTTATCTAGCAAACATGTCTACATAGCATGGGTTCATATTTTTAAAGAAAAAGTTATGAGTGATAACTTCCGAACCACACATGGGAAAAAAATAAAAACACAGTTATTTGCTAAAATGAGTAAATAAGCTTCTTGTGGAACTTGGCTAGGATGAATAAGTTGAAAACATGCCTCTGAGTAACAGTGATATGATTTAATAACCTGTGTGTAATTGGACATCTGTCACTAATAAATTATTTATTGAGCATATCCATGTACTTTATGTATTTCTGACTACTACAAAGTTGGCAAAGTAGGTGCTATCCCCCCCCTTTTTTTTTTTTATATCTTTAGGTAACCAAGGCTCAGAGTGATACCTAAGTGGTAGACCTGGTGTTTTATTCCAAAGCCTATGTTCTTTGTGCTTTTCAAAACAACGATTCCTAGTTTTGAGGAGGAGGAGGGGAAGGATTTTCCTTTATATACTGGGGAAATGCTTTTCTTCAGACTATCTCCATCACCTTTGTTGTCCTGTTTGAGGATCATGGCTATAGGAAAACAGTTTCATGATAGGAGTATCAGCTCTGTGATCCCAGCTACTCCGAAGGCCGAGGCAGGAGAATTGCTTGAACCCTGGAGGCGGAGGTTGCAGTGAGCCGAGATGGAGCCATTGCACTCCAACATGGGTGACAAGAGCGAAACTGTGTCTCAAAATAACTTGTATTAGATGAGTTTCCTCAAAACCCATTCTTTCTAACAATAGATAGATAGCTAGAACTAGTTTTATCTTGAGGCCATTTGTCTTTATATCATCACATTAAACAATTGTTTTTAAATTAAATTTTTTAAATTGTTTTTTTTTTTTTCCAGCATTGCCAAGTAATTCTTCCTGTTGACTCCTGATTTTTGGTAGTGTTGAAGTTTGGGTTCTTTTAAGTCTCTGATTTATCTTAAAGGCTTCTTTCTCCTTGACAGTGAAAGACCAACCAACGGTCAAAAAAAGCTACAAATTATCTAACTTTATGGCAAAATATGCCAAAAATAAGAGTAGGAACTATCAGGCAATAGTAGAATAACCAAGAGTACATTTTTTCTCATGGCAAAACACTGGTCTGAATGCTGATCTATACATTGATGAAAGTTCAGATAGACTACCCAAAGTAAATGGGTCTGTGAGTATGGGGTGGATAGTTGGTGTCTGTTTTGAAAATGAGCAACTATGAATTCATTTAACCTAGGCAGTCTAAAAGGATCAGTATTGGCTGGGCATGGTGGCTTATGCCTGTAATCCCAGCACTTTGAGAGGCCGAGGCAGGAGTAACGCTTGAGCCCAGGAATTCAAGACCAGCCTGGGCAACATAGCAAGACCTCTTCTCTGAGTGGGGGAAAAAAAGTTAAAAAAAAAAATGAGCTGGGCATGGTGATGGTGGTACATGTCTGTCAGCTACTTGGGAGGCTGAGGCAGAAGGATTGCTTGAGCCCAGGAGTTCAAGGCTGCAGTGAGCTATTATTGTACCACTGTGCTGGGGGGTGGGGGGCAGAGCAAGACCCCGTCTCCTAAAGAATGTATTCACACACCACACATGCACGCACCTGTACACACACACACACACACACACCCCGAGCAGCCCTAATCTGAAATGCCCCAAAATCTGAAACTTTTGGAGCACTACCATGTTGTCACAAGTAGAGATATTGCACACCTGAATTCTTGATGGGTGACAGTTAAAACACAGACAAAATTTAATTTCATGTACAGAATTACTAAAAATATTGTATAAAATTGGCCAGGTGCGGTGGCTCATTCCTGTAATCCCAGCACTTTGGGAGGCTGAGGCAGGCAGATTGCTGCCTGAGGTCAGGAGTTAGAGACCAGGCTGGCCAACATGGTGAAACCCTGCCTCAACTAAAAATACAAAAAAAAAAAAAAAAGAAAGAAAAATTAGCTGGGCATGGTGGTGCGAGCTTGTAATCTCAGCTACTCAGGAGGCTGAGGCAGGGGAATCACTTGAACTAGGGAGGTGGAGGTTGCAGTGAGCCAAGATTGCGCCACTGTACTCCAGCCTGGGTGTTCTGTCTCAGAAAAAAAACAAAACGAAACAACTGTATAAAATTACCTTCAGGCTATATGTATAAAGTGTATATGAAAAATGAGTTCTGTGTTTAGACTTGGGCACTATCCCCAAGATAGCTCATTATGTATATGCAAATATTCCGGAATCCAAAAAATCCAAATCTGAAACACTTCTTGGACCCAAGCATTTCAGATGAGGAATACTAAACCTGTAGTGGATTCAGTCCTTAGGTAGGTCTATTTGAATCATATCTGTTGTCTTTTAATTAAGCATTTTAAGTCCAAATGATTAGGAAGAGTTATGGGGTACCAGGAATAGAAGTTCTGGAGTCTTCAAAGAAATAGTTGCCGTAGGTCTTCGTTTCACTTAGTGAGCCAATAGATCTTTCCTCAGGGATCCCTGTGGTGGCCTCTGACCTGCTATAACAATAATGATACTTCTCATAGTATTTGTTGGTTCAGCACATAATTATATGCCAGGACTTATGCTAAGTAACTTTATGTGCATTAATTCACAAAAAGTCTTATGAGATAGTATTACTTTTATTCCTGTTGTACACAAAGGGGAGTAGTAGATCTGTTCCCCATCTGACAGTCCTGGTTTTGATTTTTTTTTTTTTCCTTCTAAGTTGGTTAAGGCAAACATTGGCAGTTATAAGATCATACAGTTTGGAGTATACATTGAATACCTCATTCACTTTTATTCTAATTATAAAGTCATCTTAAACTAGAGCTCTGGCTTGATGTATGTGAGAGAAGGGGAGAGAGGCATGTCAGATACCATTTGCCTTGATTTTGGAAGTTATGTATTTTCCTAACAAGATTAGGAGTAGATCAGGGAGGCCAGACGTATTCCTAAATTAGATTTTTTTCAGGCTCCTTGAAATGGGAAGATTTCCTTCCTCTCCTAAGGAATGCCTTTCTCCCAGACTCGCAAGTCTGCACCTGTCCCCTAGACTACAGTGGTACTTTCTCACTAATCTTTCTGCCACTTACCTTGCATGTAGTTGCTGGCGGTCTCCTTCTAAGACTCTCTTTTTTATTTACTTGCCTTTAGATGTGGCCAGGATCTGGAATCCATATATATGGTACTTTTGTTACAGTAAATAAAAATGAGGTTAATTTTTGTGTATTGAAAAGACAATGTTGACTCCTTAATTTGACATATGAGGCTTTTCCAATCTTCTCTCCTCTCCTGTACCTAATGCTGTACCACACTGGACCACTCTCTGTGTTCTTCTGAACTTCCTCTTTACCCCCATTTCCAGACATATTGTCCCTCCGAGCCACCTTGGCTTAGAGGACAATGTATGTTTACAGCACACTGTAGTCTGTGTTATGGATGTTTACAAGATCAGGTCTTAGTTCTTTTCTTTTTTTTTTTTTTTTTTTCTGAGACAGGGTCTTGCTCTGTCACCCAGGCTGGCATGTGGTAGCACAATCTCTGCTCACTGCAACCTCTGCCTCCTGGGTTTAAGCATTCCTCCCACCTCAGCTTCATGAATAGCTGGGACTACAGGCATGCGCCACCACACCTATCCAATGTTTTGTATTTTTTGTAGAAACAGGGTTTTGTCATGTTTCCCAGGCTGGTCTTCAATTCCTGGCCTCAAGCAGTCCACCCATCCTGGCCTCCCAAAAGTTATTTTTCCAAACTTCAAAACTTAATTTTGGTTTAGTCCATGTCTAATCTGCTACTCCTTGGGGTGCTCACTAGAGAGAGCAGTAAATTGGCTAATGTTTATTAGGCAGTGAAGAATGAAGTGTGTAGCCTTAAGATATGTCGATTGTGCCAGGCAATGACACATGCCTGTAGTCTAAGCTACCTGGGAGGCCGAGGTGAGAGGAGCACTTGAGCCCAGGACTTTCAAGTCCAGCCTGGGCAACACAATGAGACCTCCTCTCTGCAAATTGTAAATATTTGCATCTTAGCTTTTATGAAGTTGCTTTCGTGAGGTTGAGAATCGTCTTAGAAATCTACAGTTGTGAAAAGGGCCTTGTGTGTCACTGGATTTAACAATTCTCAATGGTGCCACTCTAGAGAGCTTGGGAAAACAACCTTGTAGGATTGTGTATTTTGGTCTTCTTAACAGTTTGCAAAGGATACCAGTCTTTTCAAGAACTTGAGGCTGATACGAGGCTCAAGTTTGTCCCTTTAAGGTCATCCTGCAGAGTTGATAAAACTGTAAATGCTCCTAGTCATTCTCATGCTTACTTGGATTTTAGTAGGCTAAACAAGGTGACATCAGGCCTGTTCTTGTTTTGTTTTGATGTGAACAGCTTATAAGATATTAAGTGCTAGTTTTTTTACTTGGTCTGTTTTTGTTTGTTTTCCCCAAGATAATTGAGGATGATAGAACTGATGAGGCAGGCTCCTCTTAAAAGATTCAATCTGTTGACCAAACATGGTGGTTTACACCTGTAATCCCAGCACGTTGGGAGGCTGAGGCAGGTGGATCACAAGGTCAAGAGATAGAGACTATCCTGGCCAACATGATGAAACCTTGTCTCTACTAAAAATACAAAAATTAGCTGGGCGGGGTGGTGGGTGCCTGTAGTCCCAGCTACCTCAGGAAGCTGAGGCAGGAGAATTGCTTGAACCTGGGAGGCAGAGGTTGCAGTGAGCCAAGATCGAGCCACTGTACTTCAGCCTGGTGACAGAGCGAGACTCTGTCTTAAGGAGGAAGAAAAAAAAAAAAAGCTCTGTCAACCATTATTTCATTGCTTGGTAGGGCACTGGATGTGGAGAGTGAGGGAGACTAGAGTGAAGAATGGTACCTACATTTCTGCTTTGGGCATCACGTGGATGGTAGTGTTATTTACCAAGATAGGGAACACCAAAAGAATAGTTTTTGTGTAAGGGTTGATGATTTTTTATGCATATATACATTTACATCTATGTATGTATATATATGTGTGTGTGTGTGTATATATGTGTGTGTGTATGTGTGTGTATATATAGATATATATATGAGTTCTTTTTTCATTCATTAATGGCTTATTGATCTTATCATGCCAGTTAACAAAGTTGTATGTCCTTACAATGACCACATAGAATTGTATAACTTAATCAGTTTGGGTGCTTTACCACTTTTGGTACTTACCAGTATTTAATAATTAATGTTTTCAGATACAAAAATAGCAGCTACTGTATGCCATGCAAAATGCTTTACATACGTCATCAAAAAGTTGGTATCTTTTTTCCATTTCATAAATGGGAAAACTGAGGCATGGAGGTTAAGTAACTGTGACATCACACAGCCAGTAAACAGCAGAAAAAAAATTTTAAACGGCTGTATTGACATGAATAAAATTTACATACCCTAAAGTTCACCTTTAATGTAAATTCATTGGCTTTTAGTTCAGTTGACTCTTGGACAATGTGGGAGTTAGGAGCACCAACCGCCACAGTCAAAAATCAGTGTATAACTTTTGACTCCCCTAAAACTTAATAGCTTACTGTTGACCAGAAGCCTTACCAATAACATAAACGGCTGATCACATATTTTGTATGTTACATATATTATATACTGTATTCTTACAATAAAGTAAGCTAGAGAAAAGAAAATGTTTCTAGGAAAATCACAAAGAGAAAATATATTTATCGTTCATTAAGTGGAAGCGAATCATCATAAAGATCTTCACATTTGCTGTCTTCACATTGAGCAGGCTGAGGAAGAGGAGGGATTGATTGTTTTTGCTGTGTATCTAGTTATGTATAACTATTTGCTATTTCAGGGGTGGCAGAGGTGGAAGGACGTGGAGGGGATGGAAGGAGAAGCAGGCACAGTCAGTGTAACTTTACAGAAATAATTTGTAATTTCTGTGTGACTTTTTGCTTTTTCATTTCTCTAAAAATGTTTCTATAGTGTACCAATCCTTCTTCCACCGTTTGCGTCAGTTTCAGTGCCTGTATAATAGAAGGGTATATATTATAAAAGAAGTCAAAAGCAGTCTTGAATAATTGGAACCCTTCTGCCAGATCATCAAATGTCAATTTGTTTTCTGACATTGGTACATCAACATCGTCTTCTTCATCTGGCACTGGTTTGGAGCACTCATCTCTATCACATTTTCTCCGTTAATTCCTCTGGTATGGTGTCTCTTAACTCTCGGATTTCTCCAAGGTCCATGTAAACCTTCACTCTCAATCGTTTTTTGTCATATCTATAGTCTCTTTCATGATTTCCTGTATTGGCTCTGTGGTAAATCCTGTGAAGTCATGTATAACACCTGGAAACCGTTTTCTCTAGCAGGATTTTATTGTTTTGGGCATGATGGCTTTCATGGATTTTTCTGTAACAGTGATGGCATTGTCAATGGTGTAATCTTTCCAGACTTTCATGATGTTCCCTCTATTGGGGTTCTCTTCCACGGCATTAATAAACCTTTCCATAGAGTAGCATGTGTAATGAGCCTTAAAGGTCCTTAAAACCCCTTGATCTGGAGGCTGACTTAGAAATGTTGTACTTTGGGGCATGTATACCTTTTTGTTAAATTGTTAAATTCATAGCATTCTGGGTGGCCTGGGGAATTGTCCAATATTAAAAGAACTTCTCAGTACCTTGCTCATCATAAACACTCATTAAGTGTGTTACTATATAAGCAAGTCCCTTTCTGGCAAGGTACTTCCTGACTTCAGGGACAAAACATCAATGGAACCAATCCAGAAAAACGGTTCTTGTTGTCCAGATCATCTTGTGCAGCTGAAAGGCTGGCAGCTGGTATTTATCTTTTTCCTTAAGGCCCAGATGTTAGCAGCTTTTTAGATAAAGGCAGTCCTAATCATAAACCTGACTATATTTGTAGAAAACTAGTATAAGTTAGCCTACCTCTTCTTGCCCTAAATCCTGGTGCTTGATTTGCTTCCTTAATAGTATCCTTTGTGGAATTTTTTCCAAGAATTGGCCAAGAATATTATGGTTATTTTTTTCTTACAGTTCTGAGTACTTAACTCATAGTAAACACTTATTAAGTATTTTAATGTATAAACAAGGTACTTAAGTCCTTCCTACTTTTATCTGTCTCATAGTGTGGAGAGAAGGGGGTACAAAGTCTGTCATAAAGGAGTATAGAAAACCTAAATACATTTTTTTTTTCCTATGTCTAGGAAGAAGAAGCAGGAAGGATAAAAGATTGCTGGGACAACCAGGAAGCACCTGCTCTCTCCACATGTAGCAATGCCAATATCTTTCGAAGGATAAATGCCATATTGGATAATTCTCTGGATTTCAGTAGAGTCTGCACTACACCTGTAAACCGAGGAATTCATGATCATTTGCCAGGTGATTTAGATTTGAAAACTTGAATGTGCTAGGGATCTGTACAGATCTGCTTCTAGGTAGTGCCTGTAAGAGGTCTTCCTTGGAAAGCTTGTGAAGAATGATGTTGAGTTGCTGGCAACACTTGCCTTTTTAGTTTATGGATTGAATCCCTGTCTGGGTGAAGACTGCCTTTGATTAGGATGTGTAAATCTACTTTATGATACATAGGAAGATTTGGGGGAAAAAAGAACAGGCCACGGGTTACCAGAGTATTTATATAAAGAGATATAATGTGAATCACATATGTCATAGATTTTCTGGTAGCCATATTAAAATTAAGATATAGATAAAATTAATATGTTATTTAACCCAATATGTAATAGTATGGCAACATTTAATTAATATAAAAACTGTTAATGAGATTTTTTTGTTAGTACCAAGACTTCAAAATCCAGTGTTGATTTTATAGGCATATCTCAACATGGACATTTCATGTGTTTAGTGGCTACTGCATTGGACAGTGTAGCTCCAGAATGTTTTAACAGCTTTTAAACATGAGTCAGCACACATTTAGTTTTTATGATCTGTTGGATACTCCAAGGAATAGTGGAGTTAGAGGGCAGCATCTCCTGAAGTTGACTCTTTCCAAGGAGGTACAGATGTCCTAGCGGTATTTAATAATCATTTGTAGGAGTTGCAACACATTATAAGAATGTTGAAGTGTTTTTGTTTGAGTAATTTTATTTATTTTATTTTATATTTTCTTTCTTTTTTTTTTTTTTTTTTTGGAGACAGAATCTTGCTTTGTGGCCCAGGCTAGAGTGCAGTGGCGCAATTTTGGCTCACTGCAACCTTCACCTCCTGGGTTCAAGCAATTCACCTGCCTCAGCCTCCCAAGTAGCTGGGATTACAGGTGCCCGCCACCACACCTGGCTAATTTTTTGTATTTTTAGTAGAGACAGGGTTTCACCATGTTGACCAGGCTAGTCTCAAACTCCTGACCTCAGGTGATCCGCCTACCTCGGCCTCCCAAAGTGCTGGGATTACAGGTGTGAGCCACTGTGCCTGGCCTTTTTGAGTTATTTTAGATGAAAGAATATAATTTTTAATATTTAAAAATGGACCTTGAAAAAAATTAGCAACAATGGCAATTCTCAAAACAAAGACTGATAATTAGTCGACCCTTGAACAGCATTATTTTGAACTGTGCAGGTCCACATTTATGCACATGTTTTTCAAAGATGGAAAATATGGTATTCAAGGGATGTAAAACCCGCATATGTGGAGGGCTGACTTTTCTGATATAAGTGAGTTCCTCAGGACCAATTGCAAGACTTGAGTATGTGCGGATTTTGGTATACTCTAAGGGTCCTGGAACCAATTCCCTACGTACACCAAAGGACAACTACTGTTTGTAGTTGTAAATTCTTTCATTTATTTTTTAGCTTGGCCTTGGAAATAATTCCCACAACAATGCAGGAGTATGTGAGCATTAAATATCTTAATGTTTGAGGGAGAGGCATATTAAGGGAGAAACTAATTTGTGGCATTTGTTTCTGTTGTATAGGAAAGTAAATGAGAGAAGGGTATACTTGGGGTTGCGGGTAGTTTTTGTCTCTTTTGACTTCTACAAAAGAAAAATGTAAGTCATGAGCTAGTCCAATTCTCTTTTAGCTTACACTGAATTAAAAATTCAGGGAATCGCCGGGCGCAGGGGCTCATGTCTATAATCCCAGCACTTTGGGAGGCCGAGGCAGGTGGATCACGAGGTCAAGAGATAGAGACCATCCTGGCCAACATGGTGAAACCCCATCTCTACTAAAAATACAAAAAAAAAAAAAAAAAAGTAGCTGGGCATGGTGGCTCATGCCTGTAGCCTCAGCTACTCGGGAGGCTGAGGCAGGAGAATTGCTTGAACCCAGGAGGCGGAGGTTGCAGTGAGCCGAGATCGTGCCACTGCCCTCCAGCCTGGCGCCTGGCGACGGAGCAAGACTCTGTCTTTAAAAAAAAAAAAATTCAGGGAGTCATCTCTTAATTCTAATAAATGTTCTGTTTTTCTCCTTTGAGAAAAGTGCATGTATTGTGTCCCAGTAAGAATGACAGGCCAGGTGTGGTGACTTAACCCCTGTAATTAAGGCGGGAGCAGGTGGACCACTTGAAGCCAGGAGTTCGAGACCAGCCTGGGCAACATGGTGAAACCCCATCTACAAAAAAATAGAAAAATTAGCCAGATGTGGTGGTATGCACCTAGTCACAGCTACTTGGAGGGTGAGGTGGGAGGATCACTTGAGCCTGGGAGGTTGAGGCTGCAGTGAACCGTGGTCGTGTCACTATACTACAGCCTGTGTGACCTGCCACCACACCCTCCCCCGCCAAGGAAAAAAGCATAACAGTTAACAGTTCAACAATGGCTTAAACCTCACTGAGTTGCTTCAGAGATGCTGGAAACTTTTCTAGTTTATAGGAAAATATTTTCAGCTAATACTAGGTGTTGGACTGTCTAAGGGAAATGACCCACGATTGATGGGAGAGCAGCTTTCAGGAGTGTATGTTTGCAACTGTCCAGGGAGCCCAGTGACTTCTCTGGTAAAACAGAAGAGTCTGGTGAGGGTGTTGTTACCATTATACTCTGCCCAGGGACAGTAGCCAAAATACAAGGTGTAGACTTCTAGGCTCTTCAGGTCTTCCACAGCCTCTTAGAACCTGCTAAGAGGAACAGGAGGAAGATCTTGAGGAAACTGGGAAACCTGGGTTCTAAGTTTGACCCTGGGCAGTGAGATAAAGAGGTCAGATTGCTCAGCTTTAGGACAGAATGGTACCTGCTCAACCTGCCTCACAGGTTTCTTATGGAGCTCAGATGTTAAGACAATACTGTAGATTTAAGGGAACTCACGGAATTGTAGGAAAGGTTCCTGTCAAAGGTAGCGGATGTTCTTGAACCCTTCACAAATACCTAGCACCTCCCTTGTGTGGTCAGCTCTCTCTGCTTTCCACCTGCGATTCAGTTCAGGGTGGTGGGCCTGTATTCTTGAGTGGTGAGACAAGGATGCCTGGCCTACTGCAGAGAACACTTTTCCTGTGTTTTCCAGCAAAAATGCCAACCTTGTGATTAATGAGGAAGTAAACTAGGATATATATTTTTCTGTGAAGAACCTTAAGAAATAACCCAAACTTGTAGCTTCTGATCAAAAGTAATTTTGTTACTTGAAGAAAATAATCAGAATTATGAGAACCTGAGATTATTTATGGACAGCATTATAACTAGGGACAATTTGGCAACAGAATGTTAAGTAAATGGTGGGAAAGCCATATTATGGAATATCATTTACCATTAAATATAATGTTTATAGAATACTAATTAATGGCAAAGAAAAATAACTACAGTATCTGAAATGAAAAAAGCAAAGTGTAAGACATGTAAAAAAGCAAAATATAAAAAAGCAGTATAAAAAGAATGGCCTTAAGTATACAAGTACAGAAAAACACTAGAATGATACAGATGTGAGAGTGAAGGTGGGTAATACAGAAAAAAATTATGGGTAATTTTTTTTTTTTCTTTAGACGGAATCTCGCTCTGTTGTCCAGGCTGGAGTGCAGTGGCATGATCTCGGCTCACTGCAACGTACGACTCCCGGGTTCAAGCAGTTCTCCTGCCTCAGTCTCCTGAGTAGATGGGATTACAGGTGTGCGCCACCACACCCAGCTGATTTTTGTATTTTTAGTAGAGATGGCATTTCACCACATTGGCCACACTGGTCTTGAACTCGTGATCTCAAGTGATCCACCCACTTTGGCCTCCCAGAGTGCTGGGATTAAAGGCATGAGCCACTGCACCTGGCTGGGTAATTTTTTTCTGTATACTTTTCCCCACTCATTCTTCTGTAACAAACATTTTATAATAAATTTTCAAATTTCAGAGTATTTAAAATTGCTAGTTGCATGCAGAACCCAGGTGATAAAGCATCATTGGAAAAGTGCTGTGACAGGGTCAGGGAGAAGTTGCTTTGGTTAGGAAACACTTCTGGTTAAGGCAGCATTTAAAATAGGCTTTGAAGAGAATTAAAATTACTTTAGTCTTAACTGAATGTTGAGTAGATTTTTTTTTTTCCTGTTGCCCCGGAATTGGCCATTAGGGCCCAAAGCTGAGAATGAAGAGCTCTTAAGTGACCTGTGGTATAATGAGAATCCCTAAGAGGTGGGACCAGATACCTCCTGCCAGGGCTTACCAAAAGGTCACAGAGCTACCATAAACATTAGCTCAGCCCTTCCCTGGTCTATAAAGAGGATCACATAAGGAGGGTAGCATTTGAAGTGATTACCTCCACATTAGTGGAGGAGGGTGGGGTAGAATGTGGCTTTGTTGTTGAAGTCAGGCAAGAGGGTCTTGCAAGAGAAGTATTTGTATAGACGGAGAGTGCTTCCAAAAAAGAAGACAAGGTTGAGCATCTGATTAGACAGCAGACTTGCTGTCTGTCCCTGACTGAATGGAGATTAATGAGAAATTAAGAGATATGGGCTGGGTACAGTAGCTCACACCTGTAATCCCAGCACTTTGGGATGCCGAGGCAGGTGGATCACTTTAGGTCAGGAGTTCAAGACCAGCCTGACCAACATGGTGAAACCTTGTCTCTATTAAAAATACAAAAATTAACTGGGCATGGTGGTGTGTGCCTGTAGTCCCAGGTACTCAGGAGGCTGAGGCAGGAGAATTGCTTGAACCCACGAGTTGGAGGTGGCAGTGAGCTGAGATCTCACCACCGCACTCCAGCCTCGGTGACAGAGTGAGACTCTGGAGAGAGATGTGGTAGGGCAGGGAAAAAGACAGTAGCTGGAGCATCTGAATTCCCTGTTTATATACAAGGAAGTTGTGACTTGCTGTGGTCTTAAACCACAGGTTTTGCAAAGGCCTGAGCTTTTGGGCTAGTACCCCACCAAGAAGGCCCTTGTTGCGTGATGAGTGGTGCGAGCTAGAGTAGGACTGGAAGGTTAGACCAGAGCTGGATTTCCTCCCCCAACAACTGTCCAGTGGAGATGAGAGGGATGCCTGCCACCTAGAGGGCCCTTTCCGCATTCCCTAGTCCTTTAAGCGATAGATCTTTTGGAATCTGTGAGGAATGGAGAAAATGAGCTGCAAATGGACATGTGATTTAAGCATTAATGAATGGAGTTTTTAGTAACAGTGTCTGTAAAGATGTGAAAAGTGGTGAAACATCATTAAGGGACATCTTAACTGCTATGTGGGTAGGGAGACTTAATATTTAATATGGCTGGCGACAATGATTGGAGGAAAAATTTAGTGTTAACTCACTGAGATGCCATTTCTCAATAACCAATTAAAATAGCTTGGAGGCTTAGAAAGGAATTGATTAGCCAAAGCAGTTCAAAGTAAGGTATAGAACTGATATGTTGATTTAACAGTTTTTAAGAACTGAAATATAATACACATACAGGAAAGTATATGCTGTATCACATGTGAAGAGCTCCAGCTTTCCCAAACTGAACACAACCATGTAACCAACTCCCAGACCTTATTAGACTGCTAACTTTTAATGTAGGACCAAAGAATTGTATAGTTGTAGCCTGATGGTGGATTTTTTTTTTTTTTTTTAAGAGACAAGGTCTATGTTGCCCAGGCTGCTCTCGGACTCCTGGCCTCAAGCAATCCTCCTGCCTCACCCTCCCAAATTGCTGGGATTACTGGCATGACTGATGTTGAATTTTTGACTAAGATGGTTTCACGTCTTACTGTACTAGATGATAAACTGTATCATCCCTAAATTGTCTGAAAAGCTATTTCAAAACAAAGTTTAATACATTCAGTCCCAGCTTGCAGAAGATGATTGAAATTACTCTCATGAAATCTTGTTTTCCACAAAATAAACTTTTGTGGAACTTTACTATATGCCTGTAACAGTTAAGTGATAACAATTTAACTTGTGTTACTGAAGTTAACTTACAGAAAAGTATGAATGTACTGTCCACTGAATTTTTATATACTGAACACATCTTTTATAACTACTCATATATAGAGGCAAAAATTAACAATACACTGGAAGTCCCCTTGCAGCCCTTTCAGTCTCTAATTCACAAAGGGGAATTGTTATGCCAACTTTTTATCGTTCTGAGATAGAGTATTACTCTGTCACCCAGGCTGCAGCACAGTGGCATGATCATAGCTCACTGTAGCCTTGAACTCCTGGGCTAAGTAATCCTCCCACCTCAGCCTCCTGAGTAGCTGGCACTGCAAGCATGTGACACCATGCCCAACTAATTTTTTACGTTTTTGTAGAGACAGAATCTTGCTATGTTGACCAGGCTGGTCTCAAACTGTTGGGCTCAAGCATTTCCTTGCCTTGGCTTCCCGTAGTGTTGGGATTAAAGGCATAAGCCATCACACCCAGTTCATGCTGACTTTTAATTGTATAGATAAATTTTGCCTGATTTTGAATTTACATAAATGGAATCACAGATATATATTATTCATGTACTTTTTTTTTTTTTTTTGAGATGGAGTCTCACTCTGTTGTCCAGGTTGGAGTACAGTGATGCGATCTCGGCTCACTGCCTCCTGGGTTCAAGCAGTTCTCCTGCCTCAGCCTCCCGAGTAGCTGGGACTACAGGGGCATACCACCACGCCCGGCTAATTTTTATATTTTTAGTAGAGATGGGGTTTCACCATATTGGCTAGGCTGGTCTTGAATTCCTGACCTGGTGATCTGCCTGCCTCGGCCTCCCAAAGTGCTGGGATTACAGGTGTGAGCCACCGCGCCTGGCCCAGATATGTGCTCTTTACTGTGAGTTTTTGGGTTTTTTTTTTTTTTTTTTTTTGAGACAGAGTCTTGCTCTTGTTGCCTAGGCTGGAGTGCAATGGCATGATCTCTGCTCACTGCAACCTCCGCCTTCCGGGTTCAAGCGATTTTCCTGGCTCAGCCTCCCAAGTTGCTGGGATTACAGGCATGTGCCACCATGCCCTGCCAAGTTTTGTATTTTTAGTAGAGACAGGGTTTCTCCATGTTGGTCAGGTTGGTCTCAAACTCTGGACCTCAGGTGATCTGCCCGCCTCGGCCTCCCAAAGTGCTGAGATTATAGGCGTGAGCCACTGCGCCTCGCCTAGCTGTGAGTTTCATCCATGTTGCAACTGGTGGTTGTGGGTCATTCATTGCTGTTGCTGTACAGTATTCCATTGTATGAATGAACCAATGGGTATTCATTATACTGTTAATAGGCATTTGAGTTGTTTCCAGTTTGGGGCCATTGTGAATAGTGCTGCTATTGTCTTTTGGTGAATTAATTTCTCTTGGGTTTCTTCCTAGGAGAGGGGGTTGTTCGGTCATAGGGTATACATATGTTCATCTTTAAGATGCTGCCACTTTTTCTCAGTGGTTATAACAGTTTACACTTCCAGTAGTGTGTGATGGTTTGGGTGGTTCCATATCCTCATCAATAATTGTATTGTCTTTCATTTTAGCCATTTGGGGGAGTATGTAGCAATATCTGTTGTGGTTTTAATTTTCATTTTCTTGGTGACTAATGAAGTTGAGCAAATTTTTGTGTTTATTGGCCTTTGGATATCCTCTTTCTTGAAGTGTCTCTTCAGGCCTTATACTCATTTTTCTTAGAGTTATCTACCTTTTTCTTGTTTGCTTATAGCAGTTCTTTATATAGGCCACTTACGAGTTCCGTGTCTGAAATATGTATTACTTTGAGTCCATGGTTTGCCTTTGTTCTTTTATTTTTATTTATATATATTTTATTGCATTTTAGGTTCTGGGGTACATGTAAAGAACATGCAGAATTGTTGCATAGGTACATACATGGCAATGTGGTTTGCTGCCTCCATCCCCATCACCTATATCTGGCATTTCTCCCAATGTGATTCCTCCCCAACTCCCTACCCCCAACTGTCCCTCCCCTAGTCCTCCCCTACAGAACTCAATGTGTGATGCTCCCCTCCCTATATCCAAGTGTTCTCATCATTCAACACCTGCCTATGAGTGAGAACATGTGGTGTTTGATTTTCTGTTCCTGTGTAAGTTTGCTGAGAATGATGGTTTCCAGGTTCATCCATGTCCCTACAAAGGACACGAAATCAACCTTTTCTATGGCTGCATAATATTCCATGATGTATATGTGCCACATTTTCCCTGTCCAGTCTATCATCGATGGGCATTGGGTTGGTTCCAAGTCTTTGCTATTGTAAACAGTGCTGCAATGAACATATGTGTGCATGTGTCCTTATAATAGAACAATTTATAATCCTTTGAGTACATACCCAGTAATGGGATTGCTGGGTCAAATGGAATTTCTATTTCTAGGTCCTT